>CM050164.1:267035745-267113245 GCA_027410445.1 Discoglossus pictus
TTTATAATAGAAATGCCATCAAATGCAAAATTTGACTATGCTGACTATGGGCCTCATTCTATTATCGGCTGTAAATCGGCCGTAAGACTGCGATTCCTTGCGGGGGTTCAGTTAACTCGCGATTCTATTATACAGCCCCGCAAGGATCTCCTTTTACGACCGGCCGCATATCTTGGAACCGGCCGTAAGCTGTGAAATATAAAAACTCAAAAATAAATTCAAGCCTGCACTGTACAGCTCTGTAAATGCTAGGGATCATATTGGGGGACATGAGGATTAAAAGGAACCCACTCTCAAGCTTGCACATCAGCCCAAACCCGAGTTCGAATTAACTGTTTATTTTCCGGCTGCGGCGTGGGTGTGTCTGAGGTGCTCCAAGCACTCTGGACTTTTTACATGGATATTTTACGGATATTAAAAATAAAATATTTTACGGATTTGAGTATAGGATAATTATGTGCTATTTTTTCTAACACCTAAAATCCCTTTATATTCTTCTCAAAGTGCAGGATGGCTTTATTTGAGCTATTTTATGTGCTTAATTGGTGCTAGCGGGACCTCTTTCCTGCAAGTAAGCAGCGGCTCGCTTTTAGCCTTGCAGAGAGGTTTCCCGGAGCAATTGAATTGCAAATAGGAATTTCTTACGGCCGAAACTCTTGCGGCCGTTTTAGATCAAAGGATTTCCTCTGGCGCGAGCGGCCGCAAGAGATAGCAAGGCACCGGCCGCAAGCCTGCCGGAGCCTCCGGCCGTAAGGGAATAGAATAGCCGAATAGCTTGCGGCCGGTCCTTGCGGCCCCGCAACGGCTGCGGCCGCTAATAGAATGAGGCCCTATGAAACTATGTAACCTGTAACTTATGTAACCTGTAACAAACACTGTGGTGATGTTAAGAGCCTGAGACATTTTGAAGTTGTGGCAAATAGTTTTGAATAATTTTGTATCATAGATGAATTGTAGGTTTCACAGAAGAGATTTTGGGGTCCTGGCTTCCATCAAAATTTTCGAGTCCAAAAATAGTTCTAGAGTTGTAGTTGCTAAAGTACATGCTCTATAAATGTATCTGTTATTTTTTTACTCTATTTCTGTGCTTTGGAGGCAGCCACTAGTTAGCGATCAGGCCAGTCTATAGAAGAGAAAATTGCATGCGGTTTATTTCAATCTCGATAACATAATGACATAGATTCACCTAGCCTTACATGAGCGTTGAAGTGCTTTGTCCTAGTTGCGGTGGTAGTTGAAACTATAGCATTCAGCCTTTGCAAAACTTAGTGAATCTGGGGGAAAGACTCAGATATAATGGTAAACTGATATAATTACAACATCACTTAACCACAACAAGAAATCTTAGGTCTAGATGACACTATGTCAGAGCATCTTTTCCACAAACAATCGTCACAGAATTTATTGTAGCTTTCTTTTGGAAAAAATAACAGTATCCAAAGCAATGGATTTAGTCCAAAGTGCCTAGTGCTAAAATACAACAAACAGCTCCTAAGAGTATAAACCTCTTTTTAAGCGTGATCTTTCTCATATCTGTATGAACTGGAATAATAAAACTGCCATTTACAAAAACCTTGAAACAACATGTAAATGTAGAATTATGTTTTGCACATTCAATATCTGTTAAAACAAAGATGAAACACTTAATTGTCCTGTTTTCTGGTCATCTACAAAGCTGTGAAAACAAAGGAAACCACTCTCACACATTTTGTCTGCTTCTCATGCGTGTAACCTTTTTTCAAACATGTATTCTCCTCTGTGACTAACTTGTTTGTTTTTTGCAGTCTATAAATTCTTCATTCTTTCCACTCAAGGGTTTCTGATTAAAAACTAAGTGAAGCTCTCGAAATGATGATTAAAATATAAGTAGTAAAGTTACATCCGCCAGCACAGCATGTTAATTATATTGGGTTAGAGATCTCTCCTTTCACCTTGCCCCCCCAAAAAATCAATGAAAGCAAGCAAAATAATCAATTCAAATATATAAGAGCAAATAACTCTCAATGATAAATACGTTTCAACTTCATATATTGCATGCAGGTAGTAACACAGACTCCAATTAACAGTTAGTGTTATCTTGAGACGATGTATCTATATGGAATACTTTGTATGCTTTCTAACCCAGGGATACAAGTTGAAATAAAAATGTTCCACTCCTATTTACTTAGTTTTAAGTCATCTAGATACATAGCTATGCTCACCAGATTAAAGGAACATGGAAGGTTTCGGGATTTCACAAGGAATATAACATATGTATCTATTTAACTTTTATGTACTTCATTTTATCAGGCAATGGACTTGTTTGGGTGTGCCCTCTGTAGCTTGTGCAGATGGCAAATGCACAGAATGTGAAGTGCAGTGTTTCAAACTAGTCAACCAGTGACCTCTCTTAAGTAGCATGCCGCAAATTATGCCACTGATTGGTTACTATGACACAATACAACCCATGTACTTAGAAGTACACTGTCTTCATGAGCTGCAGGTGGGAGAAACCAGTTAGGAACTATTTGTAAGATTTAGGTAGAAAATGCAGAGCTTCTAAGCACATCTTAATAATATAAAGGATACAAAAGTAAATAAATACTTTGCAAAAGTATTGACTCCCCTGGACTTTTTACTTATTTTGTTACATTACAGCCTTTGGTTCAATGTTTTGTTAATCTGAATTGTATGTGATGGATCAGAACACAATAGTCTAAGTTGGAGAAGTGAAATGAGAAAAAATATATACATAAAACTATTTTTTAGAAATAGAAAACAGAAAATTGGCATGTGCCTATGTATTCACCCCCTTTGTTATGAAGACCATAAAAAGCTCTGGTGCAACCAATTACCTTCAGAAGTCACATAATTAGTGAAATAATGTTCACCTGTGTGCAATCTAAGTGTCACATGATCTGTCATTAAATATTCACACCTTTTTGAAAGGCCCCAGAGGATGCAACACCTAAGCAAGAGGCACCACTAACCAAACACTGCCATGAAGACCAATGAACTCTCCAAACAAGTAAGGGACAATGCTGTTGAGAAGTACAAGTCAGGGTTAGGTTAAAAAAAAGTATCCAAATCTTTGATGATCCCCAGAAGCACCATCAAATCTATCATAACCAAATGGAAAGAATATGGCACAACAGCAAACCTGCCAAGAGACAGCCGCCCACCAAAAAACTCACAGACTGGGAAAGAAGGGCATTAATTAGAGAGGCAGCACAGAGACCTAAGGTAACCCTGGAGGAGCTGCAGAGTTCCACAGCAGAGACTGGAGTATCTGTACAAAGGACGACAATAAGCTGTAAGCTCCATAGAGTTGGGCATTATAGTAGAGTGGCCAGAAAAAAGCCATTACTTTCAGCAAAAAACAAAATGGCACATTTTGAGTTTGCGAAAAGGCATGTAGGAGACTCCCAAAATGTATGGAGGTCTGGTCTGATGAGACTAAAATTGAACATTTCGTCCATCAAAGAAAACGCTATGTCTGGCGCAAACCCAACACATCACATCACCCAAAGAACACCATCATGCTGTGGGGATGTTTTTCAGCAGCCGGGACTGGGAAATTGGTCAGAGTTGAGGGAAAGATGCATGGTGTTAAATACAGGGATATTCTTGAGCAAAACCTGTACCAATCTGTGCGTGATTTGAGGCTAGGACGGAGGTTCACCTTCCAGCAGGACAATGACCCCAAACACACTGCTAAAGCAACACTTGAGTGGTTTAAGGGGAAACATGTAAATGTGTTGGAATGGCCTAGTCAAAGCCTAGATCTCAATCCAATAGAAAATCTGTGGTCAGACTTAAAGATTGCTGTTCACAAGTGCAAACCATCCAACTTGAAGGAGCTGGATCAGTTTTGCAAGGAAGAATGGGCAAAAATCCCAGTTGCAAGATGTGGCAAACTCATAGAGACTTATCCAAAGCGACTTGGAGCTGTGATTGGCGCAAAAGGTGGCTCTACAAAGTATTGACTTTAGGGGGTGAATAGTTATGCACATTGACTTTTTCTATTTTGTCCTATTTGTTGATCGCTTCACAATAAAAAAAAAAATCTTCAAAGTTGTGGGCATGTTCTGTAAATTAAATGATGCAAATCCTCAAACAATCCATGTTAACTCCAGGTTGTGAGGCAACAAAACACGAAAAATGCCAAGGGGGGTGAATATTTTTGCAAGGCACTGTATGTATATCATATTGCTAGTGAAATCCAGAAACCTTCCATGTCCCTTTAAGCAGACAACACCTTATCCTAGTATTAACTACACGCTAAATACAAACTTAATATATAATATCATTTTTTTTTCTGAACAATATCATTAGTCCCTTCAAACCGGCAGTAAAAGGATAGTTTTATATCCCAAAGAGAGATTCAAGTTGGTTGCTTACAATGGGCCCTATTTAATTATCGAAATCTTGTCGAAGTCGAAAATTAAATGTGCCCATAATGGTGCCCGTAAATGTTACTGATATTCAATTGGCTATTTTTAGCACTGCGGTTGTCAAAACCGTAAATCTGTCCAGTCTCCTCCTTTGATGTTTCAAGGCTGCAAATGTTACCAGTGCTGAAGACGCAAAATCAATATTCAATTACAACAATTCAACAAGCCCACAATTGCCTTCAAACCTGTAAATGGCAAATGTAGAAAAAAATGATACGGGTACTAGATAGGACTCACAAGTGGGTTAAACACCTGTTTGTCTAACTGCGAAAGCAAATAAACACACACTACTGTACTTAAAAAATACTGGGAAATACTATTTCGGAGATATCTGGGGCACCAAGGTAATAAGAGGAAGGCAAGGAATGAGACGGGGGCATCATCTAGGAAGGGTACAAGGCCCTTTTTAAAAAAAAAAAAAGGGATTTTAGGGATGACTGTTCTAATATTAATATCTCTTCTTTTACTTGGATTATTGTGTATTCTCCAGCTTCCCTTTTAAGGAGGTAAAATGTTAGTTTATATTTGATGAATCCAATTGTTCGTTATTATTAAGGATCACTTAAAAAGAAAACAAAAAAGAGCTGGAAAAGCAGGTTTGATAGTTGTAATTTTATTGTTTGAAATGTTTATATGACTTTATTGAAATCTGTAACAAACACCTTAAAAGCCAAAAGTTATATGAAGGTTGCAACTTAATCCTGTATACTATGATCTTAAAATTGCTGAATAAAAATCTTTTGAAACAAAAAAAAAAAATACTGGGAAAGCATGGAAAGGCTTTAAAATTAACTACACAACAGTCTCAAGCTTGCAAATCTGCAATAAAAAAAATAATATTTTTTTAAGTCTAATTTCTGTGTTATATCGATCCCAGGATTCAATGGGTTAATACATATCATGGAACTAGAACAATTGCTTTAATGATTTGTATTGATTTCTACATTTCTGGATTGAGAGTCCAATCACAAATCGTACTTAATTGTAGTTTAAACTCCATGTTTTACTAACGTCATGATGACTGTCTCATTTACTTCTGGCTCTGTCTACAACATAACCTACGGGCTTGCTTAATTGATCCTGATCATACCCTGAAATGCCACTTACGGGTTCATGGTTTACGTGTGGAGGCTGTGATCATCTAATTACAGGTTCGTGACAATTAAATAAGTCTAAATGTTTTGAAAAAATTTGACCCGCAGCCAAAAGTTAAGTTTGGAGGTAATTGCGGGCTTGTAATTAAATTGGGACCAATGTATTTAACAAAGGCACCACAGTAACTTTTTATTGGACTCTAACCTTGCAGTTCAGCCTGTCCATATTGATAAAAAAAAAATGTATGTTTAGATTTCACGTTTTCTTTTTATTAACTGTTAAATTCTGCTATATGGTAAAACATGGTCATTTAATGTGTTTCAGTTGTGTTTCAGAAAATTATGTGAAAAGAAAACTCCTCTGATCTGAAAAATGCAGATTAAATATTAATTAATAAGTTGTTAATTAATTATTAATCAATTATTGAATTATTTATTTTTTATTTTATTTTTAATTATTAATTAATTCAGAGGAAAACCCAAGTGAGACTTAGCCAGTTGTCTCAAAGGGAAAAAAAAATATTCCTTCCTGACCCCAGATACTGGCAATCGTATTTCTCCCTGGATCAATACTGTCTCTAATTATCCATAATAATCCTGAATTCAGTTTTTAATTAGAAATAATTCCAGTCCCCTTTTAAAGTTATCTATCGAATCCGCTGTCACCACCTCCTCTGGTAGAGAATTCCATAGATTAACCACCCTTACTGTGAAGAACCATTTTCTAGGGATGTCCTCTTGTCAGTTGAAAACCTCTTGACACAAAAAGCTCCCTTGACAAATCTTTATACTGACCCTGAATGTATTTATATAAGGTAATCATATCCCCTTAGACACCTTTTTTTCTAGAGAAAATAAGTTTAATTTGGTTAGTCTTTCTTCATAACTCAGCCCCTCCATTCCCCTTATTAGTTTTGTTGCCCTCCTCTGTACCTTTTCTAGCTCTAAAATGTCCTTTTTATGAAGTGGTGCCCACAATTGTACTCCATATTCCAAATGAGGGCTTACTAGAGATTTGTATAGTGGTAGAATTATATTTGCTTCCCTTGCTTCTATACCCTTCTTAATACATGATAATATTTTATTTGCCTTTGCAGCTGCTGCTTGGCTTTTGAGCACTGTTACATAGATGGTTGTCCACAAGCACTCCCAAATCCCTTTCAATATCTGATACACCTAGATTTGCTCCATTAAGATTATAAATTGCATGGCTATTTTTCCTTCCCAGATGCATAACTTTACATTTATTCGTATTAAATCTCATCTGCCATTTAGATGCCCATTCCTCAATTTTATGTAAATCCCTTTGGAGGGAAAGCACATCATTATCTGATTTAATTACATTGCACAACTTCGTGTCCTCAGCGAAAATATGTTAAAAAGGAGAGGACATAATACTGAACCCTGAGGAACCCCACTTAACCCATTAGTCCAAAATGTTCCATTTACAACAACCCTTTGCTTTCGGTCTTTTAGCCAGCTCTCAATCCATGGGCAGATATTCACTTCAATTCCTGTATCTCTTAGTTTGCACAATAGTCTCCCATGTGGCACTATATCAAAAGCCTTTGCAAAACCCAAAAAGACTACATCCACTGAGTTGCCTTGATCCAGGTTCCTAGAAACTAATTAGATTTGTTTGACATGACCTATCCCTTATAAATCCACGATGACTCCTACTTATAATCCTGTTCAAATAGATATATTCTTGTATATTTTCCCTTATTAACCCTTCTAAAAGCTTTCCCACTACAGAAGCGAGGCTCACTGGTCTATAATTCCCCGGATTTGCTCTTGCTCCCTTTGTAAAAATAGGTATCACATCAGCTTTACTCCTGTCATCTGGTAGAGACCCTTTGTTGAGTGAATCTTGAAAAATTAAATATAATGGTTTGGCTATTACAGAACCAAGTTCCCTCAGTACCCGTGGATGTATTCCAGCAGGACCTGGGGCTTTATTAACATTTATTTTTTGGATTACTTACTGTGTTAACCAATTATTTGGCAAAGGTAGTGTAGCCCCATTATGTTGCAGTGTCCCAACCACTGGTACCTCCCTTGTATATACCGAAGAAAAGAACCTATTTAGCTCATCTGCCTTTTCCTAGTCACTAATCTTCAGATGGCCTGTGTCACATTGTAATGTTCCTATAGCTTCCTTCCTGGCCTTCTTCTCATTATTATACTTAAAAAATATGTTAGGCTTATTCTCTTTTGCAATTAATTTTTCATTTTCTATTTTAGCCAGTCTAATAGGAATTTTACAAGCCTTGTTGATTTCCTTGTACTCCCATAAAGCAGACTCTGTCCCCTCTTGTTTGTATAATTTAAATGCCTGTTTTTTACTCCATATCTTGATCTTTAAATAATTGTTAAGCCACATTGGATTTACTCCTTTTACTTTTATTCCCACACGGTATATGTCGATGTGTATGTATATTTAGTAAGGATTAAAATGTTGTCCATTTATGTTCAGTGTTTTTACCTATCACTTCTCTGTCCCAGTCTATACTTTGTATTGCTGCCCTTAGACCATTCAAATCTGCCCTTTTAAAATGAGGAGTTTTTGTTGGCCCCTTAAAAAAAATGTTTTTAATTCAATCTCAAATGAGATTGTGTTTTAAACACGGTTTCCCAAAGGTTGCCCTATTCCAACATTTGATACTACAGTATATCAATATTATTTGTGATGACTAAATCTAAGATAGCTTAATTTCTAGTAGACTCTTGTATAACCTGGGCCAGATAATGATCCCTGAGTGTACTCAAGAACCTTCTCCCCTTAGCTGAACTACTGGTCTCATTTATCCAGTTTATGTCAGGGTAATTAAAATCTCCAATTATTAGAAATTGCCCATGCTTAGCTGCATTTCCAATCTGTTACACTAAGTGTATTTCCTCACTTTCAGTTATATTTGGGGGATTATAGCATACTCCTAATATTTTTTAGGAATTTGCTGCTCTGCTATTTAACTCTACCCACAAACATTCAACTTTATCACTAGGTCCACCATAAATATCTTCTATGACTATAGGATTAAATTCAGACTTAACATACAGACAAATCCCTCCTTCTCTTTTACCATTGCCTCTATCTTTCCTAAATAGGTTATAACCATCCAGATTAGCAATCCAGTCATGAGATTCATCCCCCCACGTTTCGGAAATGCTTATTAAATCCCATTTTTTATTATTTGCTAATAATTCTAACTCTCCCATTTTTCCTGGCAAGCTTCTGGCATTAGCAAGCATACACCTTATGTTATGAGTCTGTAGTTCTGAAGTGCCTGCCACTGTACTTGAATTACTTAGTACTACCTCCCTATTGACTATACTACCCCTCCCCCCATCTCCTCCCATTATACCCTCTACACTTTCTACCCCATTACTTATATCTAGTCCCTCCCCACCCCCCCTACTAGTTTAAAAACTCCTCCAACCTTTCTACCATCCTATCCCCTAGCACAAAAGCTCCCTCATCATTAAGGTGCAATCCATCCCTGCTGTAGAGATTGTACCGAAGTGAGAAGGCAGCCCAATGCTCTAAAAACCCAAACCCCTCCTTAGTGCACCACATCTTTAGCCATGCATTAACCTCCCTAAGCTCCTTCTGTCTCCCTGGGCTAGCATGTGGCACTGGCAGTATCTCAGAAAATACTACCTTGGAGGTCCTTGCCTTAAGCTTATTACCTAGTTCTCTAAAATCATTCTTTAGGACACTTTATCTTCCACTAACTTTGTCATTGGTAACAATATGTACCAAGACCGCTGGGTCATTTCCAGCCCCTCCCAATAATTTGTCTAGCCGATCCACAACATGACGAACCCGAGCACCCGGGAGACAGCAAACTGTTCGATTGCTGGGATCTGGGTGACAAATCACCCTGTCTACCTTCCTAATAATAGAGTCCCCTACCACCAAAACCTGTCTGTTGCTCTGCCTATTCTGCCCTCCCACTCCTCCAGTAGAACTGTTTTCCCGGCTGTTAGAGGGAACAGCTCTATCTGGTATTGCCATTCCTGAATGGACATCCCTAACAGTTTCACTCAATCTGACAAATCTGTTGGTGTTTGCCAACTCAGAACTGACCTGTCTCCTCCTGTTCCCCTTGATTCCCCTTCTACCTGTAACCCAGCTACCTCCCTGGACATCCTCACTAGAACCAGCTCCACCCTCCATGCTAGGCCCAGCTAAACTGTGCTCCAAGAGCACCAACCCCCTTTGCAGTGGAGCAATATCACTAAGTGTTGCAATTCTCCTCTCCAGATCTCCAATGTGAGCTTCCAGAGAGGCAACATGCTCACACCTCTCACAGAGGTATGTACCCTGGATCATCTGTTCCAGTATTGCATACATATGACAGGATGTAAACTGCGTGAGATTGCCACTGGACTAACTCATAATTATTATTATTGTCTACAAAATTTCAGTGGGAAAAATAAAGAATATAAAATAATATATTTGTACAAAGGTTTCCTCCTTTGCACAATAAATCTGCCCTCCCTTTTCTTTGAAGTCCCTCCTTTTATTTAAACTCTACGCTTTTACTAGAATTGCTCTTGATACTAGAAATGTTCGCAAGCTCACAAGTTCGCCCCTTCTCCTGTTTATATTAACTTCTGCCTTCTCACCTGGACACAATTAGTGCACTCTGCAATTTATCAGACTTTACTTGCAAGGAAAATCCACTTGCAAACAGCCCCAAACCACAAACCTTTTATACTAGTTTAACAGTCAAGCCACACCCCTCTCACCTGGGCACAATTAGTGCACTCTGCAATTTATCAGCCTTTACTTGCAAAGAAAAAGTTCACTAACAAAAAACTTCTGTAAAAAAAATAGGCTCTGTGCTTATATTGAGCCCAATTCAAATGGCCAAATTGCATTTGAATGAGGCCCAAAGACATGTGTAATATGGTCCTAGCAAAATGTACCCATCTAGTTTAAAGTTGAACTGTACTAACATGCCATTTTCATTATGGGAATAATGTTGTTATTTACAGGTGTTATTTACTAAATGTGTGATGCTAATAATTTATTGGAAATTTTATTGCATTATATTGAGATCTTATGTTATAAAAACCTTTACTCTCCATTGAACTGCAACAAGTATATATTATGGCAAGTGACTTTATTATGACAGATAAGTGGTATAATTTCTGCAGAGATATTATGAGGTAGAATCAGTAATTTTTATACAATTTTAAAGAAGATAATTAGGTGTTATATTGCAAGAAACATATTGATCCATATAGGTAAAATTACATCCATTTTTTTAAATTACCTAAGTGATATACAATACTAATTTTGCAATTGGAAACCAGCTTCTCTTACCCAAACTGGATTAATGATGGTAATATTATTATCAAACAAAAGTCCTTATAATAATGGTTCATACTGAAAGTTCCTTTACTTCCAGGACAGCGAAATGGGAATTTAATACTGAGTACTTAATAGTGTTGTAGAGTTATAGAAGAGGTCAATTACATTTTACTCTACACTAACATAGAAACACAGGTACCGTATATACTCAAGTATAAGCCGACCCGAGTAGAAGCCGAGGCACCTATTTTACCACAAAATACTGGAAAAAATGAGTGACTTGAGTATAAGCCGAGGGTGGGAAATGTGTTGCCCCCTGTGTCCCTCTTGTGCCTTCTGTGTCCCCCTCTTGTGTGCCCTTTTCCTGTGTCCCTCCTCTCTCTCCCCTGTGTCTCTTCTCCCCTCTCCCTCCCCTGTGTCTCTTCTCCCCTCTCCCTCCCCTGTGTCTCGTCCACTCTCCTCATTCTCAACCTTCCTCCTCAACCCCCCTCCTCATCCTCAACCCCCCTCCCCGGCACCCGGTATATGCTAATGACGTGACGTCACATGCGCGCCACGTCATTAGCATTGGCCGGATCAAGACGCCGGAAGGAGCAGAGGCCGTAGCAGAAGCAGGTAAGTGAGGGGGAAAGGGAGAGGGGCGGTATTTAGAGGGGTAAAGTGAGGAGGGGGGTTTAGAATGAAGAGGGGATTTTAGAATGAGGGGGGGTTGAGGATGAGGAGAGGCGAGGGAAAGAGACACGGGGGGGTTAGAGAGACACGGGGGGGGGGG
Source organism: Discoglossus pictus (assembly GCA_027410445.1). Lineage (NCBI taxonomy): Eukaryota > Metazoa > Chordata > Amphibia > Anura > Alytidae > Discoglossus > Discoglossus pictus. Next base: position 267,047,368 of record CM050164.1, read on the forward strand.
GGGTAGAGAGACACGGGTTGGAGAGTGACTCGAGTATAAGCCGAGGGGGCCCTTTTCAGCCTTAAAAAAAGGGCTGAAAAACATGGCTTATACTCGAGTATATACGGTACTTGTTTCAAAGACATTCTCCTTTTTAAGTGTTCTTTAATTATATCTATCAACCAGGTGCAGGATTTTATGGGTTATTTTAAGCATGTAAGGACTGCCATATTTGTCAACCATATATATTATTTTTTTACATATTTATTTTTATACTGGCCTAATTTTACTTTGCCAGGTTTTTTTTTATTTTATTTTTCTAGCTGTGGAAGATACACTTTTTCATTGACAATATAGTTATCCTCATGTTAGTAAACTTGAGGGATAATAATGGTTGACAATTATTTCTGTCAGGATGGACCTGATGTCATCATTTGTACACAGAACAGGAGAAGGTAGCAAATTAAATGGTTTCTTTAATATACCATTAATAAATAAATAGTAGCTCCTACACCAGTATACTACCTGAGACAGAATTGATTAAATAGTGCTTTAATCACATTAGAGACATAACATACTAATATTGAAACTGTATTAATGACAACTGCCCTGCGCCAGCTGGAATAAAATTCTAATTCCTGCTTATGCATTTGTATATCCATATATTGTACTAGCCTTGAAATAAATTATATTATTTACTTGCTTACAATAAGATTTGATTGTGTTTATATGTCTATATACAGAGTTATGTGCATGTGAAGATAGTTATTTAGTTAATTTAGACAGAGTTTAGCTATGCTTGAAATGTAGTATAAGTAATGTAGTATACAGTGCCTTGCAAAAGTATTCACCCCCTCGACTTTTTACCTATTTTGTTACATTACAGACTTAAGTTCAATGATTTGTTAATCTGAATTGTATGTGATGGATCAGAACACAATAGTCTAAGTTGGTGAGGTGAAATGAGAGAAATATATACATAAAACTATTTTCTAGAACTAGAAAACATAAAATTGGCATGTGCGTATGTATTCACCCCCTTTGTTAGGAAAAAGCTCTGGTGCAACCAATTACCTTCAGAAGTTACATAATTAGTGAAATGATGTCCACCTGTGTTCAATCTAGTCAGGGTTAGGTTATAAAAAAATATCCAAATCTTTGATGTTTCCCAGGATCACCATCAAATCTATCATAACCAAATGGAAAAAAAACATGGCCCAACAGCAAACCTGCCAAGAGACGGCTGCCCACCAAAACTCACGGACCGGGCAAGGAGGGCATTAATCAGAGAGGCAGCACAGAAAACTAAGGTAACCCTGGAGGAGCTGCAGAGTTCCACAGCAGAGACTGGAGCGTCTGTACATAGGGTGACAATAAGCTCCATAGAGTTGGGCTTTATGGGAGAGTGGCCAAATGAAAGCCATTACCTACAGCAAAAAACACAAGTTTCCGAAAAGGCATGTGGGAGACTCCCAAAATGTATGAAGGAAGGTACTCTGGTCTGAGACTAAAATTGAACTTTTCAGCCATCAAAGGAAACGCTATGTCTGGCGCAAACCCAACACATCACATCACCCAAAGAACACCATCCCGGGACTGGGAAACTGGTCAGAGTTGAGGGAAAGATGGATGGTGCTAAATACAGGGATATTCTTGAGCAAAACCTGTACCACTCTGTGCGTAATTTCAGGCTAGGACAGAGGTTCACCTTCCAGCAGGACAATGACCCCAAACACACTGCTAAAGCAACACTTGAGTGGTTTAAGGGGAAACATGTAAATGTGTTGGAATGGCCTAGTCAAAGCCCAGACCTCAATCCATTAGAAAATCTGTGGTCAGACTTAAAGATTGCTGTTCACAAGTGCAAACCATCCAACTTGAAGGAGCTGGAGCAGTTTTGCAAGAGGAATGGGCAAATATCCCAGTGGTAAGATGTGGCAAGCTCATAGAGACTTATCCAAAGCGACTTGGAGCTGTGATTGCCGCAAAAGGTGACTCTACAAAGTATTGACTTTAGAGGGGTGGATAGTTATGCACATTGACTTTTTCTGTTATTTTGTCCTATTTGTTGTTTGCTTCACAGTAAAAAACAAAAAATATATATCTTCAAAGTCGTGTGCATGTTCTGTAAATTAAATGATGCAAATCCTCAAACAATCCATGTTAATTCCAGGTTGTGAGGCAGCAAAACATGAAAAATGCCAAAGGGGGTGAATACTTTTGCAGGGCACTGTAAGTAACACACCCTGGACAAATGTGATACCCATCACCTGTCACAAACCTTTTACTCTGCCTTTCTCCTGTGCCCTCTGGAATGCATGGTCTATCTGCAATAAACTCACTTTCACTAATGACCTATTAATTTCCAACGCTCTCACTGAAACCTAGGTCTCCTCATCAGACACTGCCTCCCCTGCAGCAATCTCATGGTGGCTTTCACCTCAGTGACACACCTCGACCTGGCAACAAACAAGGATGACTTTCCTCGTGCTGTACATTTTACCTCATACCCCCTATCCCATCCCTCCAATTCCCATCCTTTGAAGTTCACACTATCCACCTCTTCTCACCTATCTCTCTACGTGTTGCTGTGATCTATTTCCCGCCCGGACCACCCTCTCAATGCTTGGATCATTTCTCTGCCTGGCTACCTCACTTTCTCTCCTCCAACATTCTGTCACTTGTACTTGGTGACTCTCACCTCTTCCCTCGGACTCTTACAATTTACAGATTCCTCAACTCACCATGCTGGACACTCCCTTGACCTTATTTTGACCAACCTCTACACCACCTCCAACCTAGTCATCTGTCCACTTCCTCTATCTGACCACACCTTTTAACCTTCAATTTCACCACATCTCTCTCTCACTACCATTCTTCAACCCCGGCCACCATCACCCACAGAAACCTGCAAGCACTTGACCCACAACAGCTCTACACTGTGCTACAACCCCTTCTCAGTCCCATCACCAAACTCAACTGCCCTGACACTGCCACCTCATATTACAACACAACTCTTTTGACCCTTATCCCCATCACCACACGCATGCGCCCTCTTATCCACAACCATGGCACACCACACAAACAGAATACATTCAGAGGTGCTCCCGCATTGCCTAACAACTATGGAGGAAATATCGCACTCCATCAGATTTCCTTCATTACAAGTTTATGCTGCGCTCCTACTTCTCTGTCCTCAACCTTGCCAAAAAGTACTATTTCACATCATTAATATCAACTCTGTCCTCCAACCCCAAATGCTTGTTCGCCACTTTCAACTTTCTCCTCTGCCCACCACCACCTCCGTCCCTGTCTCATGGCTGAAGACTTTGCCAGCAATTTTAAGCACACAATTGAAAATATTTGCAACTAATTCTCCTCTCACAGGGACTTACACACTCCATCCTCTCAACTGACTGAGAACACCCAGCCCTCTCCCTTCCCCAATCCCACAGCCACTATGCACTACTTTGACCTTGTAACCTCTCGCCTTACTGCCTGTCCTCTGGATCCTATTCCATCTCAGCTTCTCCCTCCCCTCTCTACTACACTAATCACATCTCTGACACATCTCTTCAACCTTTCCCTAAATACTGGCCCATTCCCATCCTCTCTAAAACATGCCAAAAGTACACCCATTCTTAAGAAACCCTCATCTGATTCTGCCTCTGCATCTATCGCCCTAGCTCTCTACTTCTCCTGGCTTCCAAACTACTCAAGCGACTCGTCTATAACCGCCTTCCCAATCTGTTTCCTCCAACTCCCTTCTTGACACCTTCCAATCCTGCTTCCGGACACAACACTCCACTGAGAAAACTCTCACAAAAGTCACTGATGACTTGCTCGCTGCCAAGTCAAATGGATAACTTTCTGATTCTACTTCTTCTAGATCTCGCTGCTGCCTTTGACACAGTTGACCACCCTCTTCTAATCCAAATCCTCTACTCCCTCAGTATCTGAGACACTACTCTCTCTAGTTCAAATCATTCCTCCAAGATCGAATATTTAGCTTCTCCTACTCTGGTACCTCTTCTTCTCCTCACCCTCTGACTGTTGGTGTACCCCAAGGTTCATTACTAGGCCCTCTCCTCTTCACCATCTATACATCCTCACTAGGAACCATAATAACATCTTTCAGATTACAGTATGACACTCAAATCTACCTCTCAACATCAGATCTATCCCCTTCTCTTCTAACACATGTCATCAACTGCCTCTCAAGTATATCCTTCTGGATGTCCGCCCACCCCCTCAAACTCAACATGTCCAAGACCGAACTCTTAATCTTCCCACCCTCTACTTCAGTTTCAATCCCTTACATATCTTTCACTGTCGACAATGCAATCATCACTCCCACCTCCCAAGCCCATTTTCTTGGGGTTCTACTGGACACTGCCCTCTCTTTCATTCCGGACATACAGTCACTAATAAAATCCTGCCTGCTTCATCTCAAAAACATCTCTAAAATATGTCATTACCTTACACAAGACACAACTAAGATTCTAAGACAGTCTCTCATCATATCTCGTCTTGACTACTGCAACTCCCTCCTTGTCGGCCTACCCATCACCCGCTTGTCACCATTCAATCCATAATTAACGCCTCCGCTAGACTCATCTACCATACTCAACGTTTAGTGTCTGCAGCACCCATCTGTCAATTACTCCACTGGCTTCCTGTTCCCTCCAGAATAAAATGTAAAATAATGATCCTAACAAAGCCCTCAACAACAGAGCACCCCCTTATATCTCTGCTCTCATTTCCAAATACTCCCCACCGCCCTCTTCATTCTGCTAGCGACATTCTTCTTTCCACCATTCTTATTACCTCCTCTCATTCCTGCATTCAGGACTTTTCTATGTTGTCGCGTTACAAATAGATTATGATAATAATAATGAAGGATCTAATACAGTGTCCTAATGCTGAAGGAAAGACAGAGCCCAGACAAGTCTTGTTGTGGTTTCATGCCCAAGAATAAATAAATATTTGGTCTAAAACAAACATCTGGTTCATTGACCTGGAAATGTGAACATGTGCTGTGAATCTGCTGGCAAGAAAGAAGATGCAAGATCTGTGGGAGTAAGTCACATACTCATTAATCTGTGCTTGGGAAATCTGATTCAGACCAGGAAATTCCAAAGAGGAAATTAGGAAGAAAGAAAATTGAGGCTAGGCCAAGCTGTGCACCTGCTGGACTTTTGCCTCGACTGAAGAACTCGTATTCCAGAAAAATCTGATTTTTTTTGGAAGCGTAAATTGTGTTTTAACATTTAAGGTCATACTCTCTCTTGCAATGTTTTTGAGTGTTTCTATGTATATAATTTTTTCTATATATATTATTCCAATTCCTGATATTGCCCTAATATTTGAAAAAAAATGTTTCATGTTTATTAAGTGGTATTTGCATCTACCCTATCAGCATGTTGGACAGCACTGGCCTAAATCAAATCATTTGTACATTTATAATCCAGAAACCTCCAAATCTCACTACTTCTATAATTATGTGTTATTTATATAGTGGATCTATCCTGTTTTGGTGTCGGGACAGGTTGGTCACTGAAGTGCGGCCTCCAACCGCTAGATGGCGCTGCTATTTTGCAGCATTTCCAATATGTGAGAAGTTCTAATCTTATAATGTTAGCCTAACCCTTGAACTAACCCTCACCCTAACAGTTTACTTTAGCCTTGACTCTATGATATGGCACCGGAATATCGGCAGCGCCATCTAGTGGATGCTCACCGCCACTGCCTTGTGCTGCTCTACCATAAGAGGATAGGTCCTATATGGTAATTAATTATTTTTACAAAACAATACATTGGACTTTGATTGTAAGTTTGCGAGTTTTCAATCTTGTGTCAGTGCCTTGGAAACCAGCACTATGTACATTTGATTCTAAGTTCAAAAACAGGGCCCTCCATTCTTTATAAAGTGTTCATTTTGCCATGTTCTCAACACCTGTACAGCGCTATGGAATATGTTGGTGCAATATAAATAAGGATAATAATAATAAGGGCATAATACTTCTATCAATCCTGAATCCCAATTTTATTTTAACGTGTAATTAGATATTCCTTAGCCAATACATTTCTTAAGTAAATGGTATTTATACACATGAGGCTATTTTGTGGGGTTGTCATGGCACTATCAGCATCTATTTTGTTTTTAAACAACAGAAACACCACAGATGAAAATGTGTCTGATATTTCTCTACAGTATAATAAAGATGAGCCACAAAACATACACAAAGATAATTTTTCTATTTTACAACAGGAACCATAGAACATTTCACGAGTTCAGTTCTGTCAAAGTTCTCTGCCCAGAATATGTTCACAATAAGCATTGCGACACTTTGTGCTCCCAACAAGCGCTTCTACAGCTTTCTGTCCCTCGCCGGCTTCCGTCACTTGAAGTGACGTCACGGTATACCCACAACCAAAATGGAGGTTTAGGGCGCGAAATCCGATTTGTGAATCTCTGTGTTTATCTGAGATAGGGACGACGCTTTACCGGGAGCAATGGATGCGGCCTCGAGCTTAAAGAGCCTGCTGCTGGCAGCTGCCCAGTACAAGAGCTGTAAGAATGAGAGCAACGGGGGAGCCCTGCAGAGACAGCTGGAGGTAACACAGACAAACAGTTAGATAAGCCCTGTAGAGAAAACTGGAAGTAACACAGACAAACAGGGGAGCCCAGCAGAGACAACTGGAAGTAACACAGACAGGCAGGGGAGCCCGGCAGAGACAACTGGAAGTAACACAGACAGTCAGGGGAGCCTTGTAGAGACAGCTGGAGGTAATACAGACAGGCAGAAACAGAGGCAGGCAGAGTGAGGGAGGCAGGCAGGGGAGCCCCGCAGAGACAGCTGGCAGGCAGGGGAGCGCCGCAGAGACAGCTGGGAGTAAGGCAGGCAGGCGGGGGAGCGCGGCAGAGACAGCTGGGAGTAAGGCAGGCAAGCAGGCAGGGGAGCCACGCAGAGACAGCTGGGAGTAAGGCGGGCAGGGGAGCCCCGCAGAGACAGCTGGGAGTAACGCAGGCAGGGGAGCCCCGCAGAGACAGCTGGGAGTAACGCAGGCAGGGGAGCCCCGCAGAGACAGCAGGGAGTAACGCAGACAGGGGAGCCCCGCAGAGACAGCTGGGAGTAACGAAGGCAGGGGAGCCCCGCAGAGACAGCTGGGAGTAACGCAGGCAGGGGAGCCCCGCAGAGACAGCTGGGAGTAACGCAGGCAGGGGAGCCCCGCAGAGACAGCTGGGAGTAACGCAGGCAGGGGAGCCCCGCAGAGACAGCTGGGAGTAACGCGGGCAGGGGAGCCCCGCAGAGACAGCTGGGAGTAACGCGGGCAGGGGAGCCCCGCAGAGACAGCTGGGAGTAACGCGGGCAGGGGAGCCCCGCAGAGACAGCTGGGAGTAACGCGGGCAGGGGAGCCCCGCAGAGACAGCTGGGAGTAACGCGGGCAGGGGAGCCCCGCAGAGACAGCTGGGAGTAACGCGGGCAGGGGAGCCCCGCAGAGACAGCTGGGAGTAACGCGGGCAGGGGAGCCCCGCAGAGACAGCTGGGAGTAACGCGGGCAGGGGAGCCCCGCAGAGACAGCTGGGAGTAACGCGGGCAGGGGAGCCCCGCAGAGACAGCTGGGAGTAACGCGGGCAGGGGAGCCCCGCAGAGACAGCTGGGAGTAACGCGGGCAGGGGAGCCCCGCAGAGACAGCTGGGAGTAACGCGGGCAGGGGAGCCCCGCAGAGACAGCTGGGAGTAACGCGGGCAGGGGAGCCCCGCAGAGACAGCTGGGAGTAACGCGGGCAGGGGAGCCCCGCAGAGACAGCTGGGAGTAACGCGGGCAGGGGAGCCCCGCAGAGACAGCTGGGAGTAACGCGGGCAGGGGAGCCCCGCAGAGACAGCTGGGAGTAACGCGGGCAGGGGAGCCCCGCAGAGACAGCTGGGAGTAACGCGGGCAGGGGAGCCCCGCAGAGACAGCTGGGAGTAACGCGGGCAGGGGAGCCCCGCAGAGACAGCTGGGAGTAACGCGGGCAGGGGAGCCCCGCAGAGACAGCTGGGAGTAACGCGGGCAGGGGAGCCCCGCAGAGACAGCTGGGAGTAACGCGGGCAGGGGAGCCCCGCAGAGACAGCTGGGAGTAACGCGGGCAGGGGAGCCCCGCAGAGACAGCTGGGAGTAACGCGGGCAGGGGAGCCCCGCAGAGACAGCTGGGAGTAACGCAGGCAGGGGAGCCCCGCAGAGACAGCTGGGAGTAACGCAGGCAGGGGAGCCCCGCAGAGACAGCTGGGAGTAACGCAGGCAGGGGAGCCCCGCAGAGACAGCTGGGAGTAACGCAGGCAGGGGAGCCCCGCAGAGACAGCTGGGAGTAACGCAGGCAGGGGAGCCCCGCAGAGACAGCTGGGAGTAACGCAGGCAGGGGAGCCCCGCAGAGACAGCTGGGAGTAACGCAGGCAGGGGAGCCCCGCAGAGACAGCTGGGAGTAACGCAGGCAGGGGAGCCCCGCAGAGACAGCTGGGAGTAACGCAGGCAGGGGAGCCCCGCAGAGACAGCTGGGAGTAACGCAGGCAGGGGAGCCCCGCAGAGACAGCTGGGAGTAACGCAGGCAGGGGAGCCCCGCAGAGACAGCTGGGAGTAACGCAGGCAGGGGAGCCCCGCAGAGACAGCAGGGAGTAACGCAGGCAGGGGAGCCCCGCAGAGACAGCTGGGAGTAACGCAGGCAGGGGAGCCCCGTGGATGTGGAGGCTCTACGGCGCCTCACAAGCGGCACTTTAACAAAATAGATCTAACACGAAATCACTAAATACGGACATACACAAAAAAATACGAACCGCGGGTCTTAACAAAATTTACGGACTTAGCCTAAAAAAAACAAGAGACGCGGGACTATGAAAAAAATTTAAAAAATACATTACGAACTTGCAAAAATATGACCTTAACGGCCGAACCACGCATACTGAAAACATTAAAAACACAATAAATACACACAAAAAACACATAAAAAGCTTACCCACAGCAAGGGGGGAACCCAGGATCTCTGCAAGCAAAGTTACACCTCCGTTTAAGTCCAAATATGGAGATTCACAGCTATCTGTCCAACCAAACTTGTTTTCCACACCCCGAAAGCTGTTTTAATAGGCACAGTGTACCTCCCAATAGAAACTGCATTTGGGTATGTATTTTAACCCTTTACTAGCCTTCAAGCCAGCAGCCGCACAATGCAGCAATCTACAGAGCTGTGTCTAGCTCTTCCTGCTTCCTTCTGCAGTGGGACTACACATCCCATCATTCCTTTCTGCACAAACTGGCATCACGGATTATTACATCATATTAAAGTGTATTCGCTTCCTGTGATTCGCCAAAACAAATTATGAATTATGTTATTTTTAGCACAGATATCAAGGGGTGTTAAAATCAACAAAATCTACTGCTTTCAAACTAAAGAGATTTTAGCAAACACCATGGTGAGATTGTTAATGTTAATTTTTTTTTTCATGCGTAAAATATGTTTTCATACACTACAGATTTTCCTCTATCAGATGCATTCATAATCCAGGAAACTGCCTTTTAAATGCTTTTTAAAACTAACCAAATTTGTTGCTGCAGTGTAGGGAATCTGGTTGTTTTGTGTTTTTAATCAGCCTCACAAGACAATTGAAACCGTTGTTTTCCCTTAAGACCTTTAATCTAATAGCATTATCCTCTCAAGTTACATCAATTTATGAACAAAGCTAACTAGTCCTTGCTGATAAAACTGTGAGTAAATGATCTAGACTAGTGTTTCTCAACTCTAATCCTCAGGGACAGCAAACAGGCCAGATATTTAAGAAAAATCTGTTTATGCCCGGGTGGGTAGTCCAAATTAGACACTGATTAGCTCACCTTTGTCCTTTCAATGTTATGCCGAAAATCTGGCCTGTTAGCAGAGGACTGGCGCTGAGAAATACTGATCTACAGCAACTTCATATTTTAAAAAAAAAAAAAAAGGGGGGGGGGGGTATATTTTCTAGGACATCTTAAAGACATTACAATAGCTTGGCATATATAGCTTTTGTCTCTTTGTTTCTTTAAAGATAATTCTTAATTTTTCTTTCTTTCCATAATGAATTAAAATAAAAGATTCTTTGTATGAGACACTTTTTCTAAAGCTATGCAACAAGGATATTGTGTCGGACTGTAGTATCTCACTTAAATGTGAATTCCATTCCACATCAAGTCATACTAGGGTGTTATGTGATATTTTTTTGTTGGCTGGTTTCTCACAGACTTGTCTTAAATCTTTTCCAGGTGATCATTGGACTGAAACTGAACAGACTGTTTGCATCAAACCAAATATTACCGAGTGAATGTTTGAGCAGTCTTGTGGAACTTATTGAAGATCCAAACACCAGTCCTGCTATAACATTGAAGACCATTAATTTGCTATCTAGTTTAGGTAAGATCCAACATGTGAATCTCTGTTTTTACTGGCAAAGTTCACTTCAACATGTGCTCTCCATTAGGAATAAGACTGATTCCCTGAATTAACTGCTATACTAAACTTGACCAATTTAGCCTCTTATTGGCTGTACCAGCCATGACTTACGATAAGTATTTTCTACAAATGGAAGAATATGTAACAAATTAACAGCATTGACACAGGGCTTGACAAATCCCAAGGAGCCATGTCTCCTAAAACTCTGCTTCTGGCCCCTCCCTTTTTATTTATTTTACTATACACTACCATTCCTTGCCGCTAAAATTGGTTGGGCTCATTTATTAGTCGAGCTGGCTTCTGAGATTTATATAGGCTTGTCCATTCCTGCATTAGCAGCTGTGTAGGCTATTAGCTTGCTGGTGGTCCAGTGATTAGAATTTGGTGCATTCACTGCTGTGACCTGCGTTAGATTCCAGTCAGGGAACCAAGAGGTCACAATACTCTGAAGCCAAGCCGGGTTTGGTCTGGCCAGAACTTGGATGGGAGACCACCTAGGAATACCAGGAGCTGTTTGCTGTGGCCAACTGGAGAAGGAACTGGCAACCCACTCAGTATCTCTGCCATGAAAGCCAAGTGGATCAGCATGACCATGGACATAAAGAATGGGTCTTGTGTGTTACGGTCCATGAGGCCATGGAGAGTTGGGCACGACTGAATGACAAAAACAAAGGGTATTATCATTTTAGATAAAAATCTTTGTTTTAGTAGAAACTGCTTGTGTCTAAAGGATAAATGGGTTTACCACGCTTCCTATGGGCTTGAAATCTTAGTGGTAGTGTTCTCTTAACTTCTTTATTATCTATTAAAGAGATACAAGGGAGGGAGGTATTTTTGTTAATTCAGTGCTGTTGGATTTCTGCATAGGCAGCAGCTCCTCCTTTCCATATGCTCTGTGAAGGTAGCTTCCAAGTATATTTGCAAGCCTTGCTTCTCCTGCTCTGTAAACCACCCCTTTATACCTTGAAAAGGAAGTATGACTATCATTTCAGATTTTAGGAACTAGCAGTCTGCTAAAAAAATGAAAATGCTTTTATGTCCAAGTTTTACTTAATGCACATAGGTCATTTTAAAGGGACACTGATGCCCCATGTTTTTGAAGGGGCTAAATATATTGTGAAGGTTTAAAACAAATTGGGGAATAGGTTAGCGATGAGGACCACTGTAAGGGGTGTGGTCTAAAATAGTTGTTGGAGAAAAGTGAAGAGAAAGCCCCACTTGTTAAGAGGTCACTGTAGTTTGGTAAAAAAAAAACTTCATATGCTTGTGAAGTATGAAACAATATTAGCAGGTATATAAGACAGGAACATACAATTTTGAAATATGGAACTATAATATTCCTTTAAAATTATAATGCTAGAAGTTGGCATGATGCATTCCATTTAAACTCAAAATATCAATTCTAGAGTGGTTTGGGTTAAAATGTATGTGCTGCTTTATACCATCGTTTTTATTGTTCCTTCATTGTTTCTTTGCTAACGTTATGTCAACCTGCATGTTTTAGATGGTTTATGTCCACATTACATTTCTAAGAAAGTTTTCATATTCCGAATTCTTCTTAAAGGAAGTTTTTTTTAATGGCATTAAGTATAGTCTGTTTCACAATATGTTGCATTCTTATCATTTTTATGACCCTATTCTGTCTTTACTTCTGTTATCTTGTAGCTGCCGATACAGAGACCAGAGAAACTCTTCATGCTACTTACAACCTCACAAATGTATTAGCTGGAGTAATACACCGGTACAGCTCCATCCTAAATGATCCTGTTTTATTACAGGTATGATAATGCATATTAAAACTTTGTCCATTTTCTAGAAGATAGAGTTGCATGGGCTTGTACTTGACTTTCTTCTGTGTGATGTTAAATTGTCTCTATTTGGGTTTCTTTCAGACACTGAACAGATTCCAAGTCTAATATAACTGAAAATTCTGATTTTTAGGATAAAACTTACAAAGAACTTTCAATTTTATGCCTATAAATCTGCTGTATTCACCCTTTCACTGCCACTGCATCTCTGCATATTATGAATAATGTTCTGTATTTGGTGGGTGTTTTAAAGTAGTACATGCTAATGATTATTTAATACCTAGCAACTTGCCCGTCAAAAAATGACGGCAATAAAATTTGAAGCCTGGCAATGCTGCTTGCCACACAATCCGAGGCTCTGGCCCCTCTGAGCACCTTTGGCACTCGGGAGCCTCTCCTCTGCACTAATTGCAGACATCGTGCAACCCGCCACTTTCGTGCCAAAGGTGTTCATTGAGAACCTTGCCCCACTCTCTTACCCCTAAGTCTGTGCCCCCCCCCCACCCTTCCATGTGTCCGTTTTCCCCCTCTCTTTTGTTTTTCCTTATCCCCCCCAGTTTTGCGTGGCTCTCGATGAGTGCGGTTGCTTTTATTCTCAAAGACCTGCGTGCATCGCGGGTTCTGCTACGTGTTCCTTGGCTTTGGACTCGTTTTTATACTGTCGGTGGCCGAAAAAACATAATTATTCTCCATTTTTTTTTCCTCGCTTAGTCGATTTTCGATCTACAGAAAACGTCAATTGAAATGAACTAGTAACGTCACTCGCAGGCTCCCTGGGTCTCCCCCTGTGCTCCGTGAGATTGTTGGTTTGCAGAGTTACATGAGCAAAATGTTTTCATCCGTTAAAGTCATAATGTTTTCCAAGTCTTGCGAGCCTCGTGATCATTGCCAAAGTGCTATGCTCTTTGGCGGTGTTTGCGAGCCTCGCCATGGGCGCCCTTAATCCGTTTCCATCCTGTTCTCGTCAAAATAACACCCTGCCTGCCCAGATGACCCTTAGAGGGAACCTTCAAGGCCACCATTTCTTGCACCAACTGGTGCACCTTTGGCGCTCGTTATAGCAAAGTCGTGCGAGCCTTGCGATGAGCGCCTGCAGCGCTCCTTGCAGGAAAGTGGTGCAAGCCTCGCAATAAGCACCTCCAGCGCTCATTGCGCATGCGCAACGGCGTAACTTATAACATGGCGTGAAGGAAAGGCTTGCAAGATGACAACTATTACCGTATATTGATTAAGTAAAATTGGTTTAGGTAAGAGTAATGTACAGATGCAGTCCTGACTTGTACATCCTAGGCTGCCTGTAAATAAAATATAATTAAGACAGAGGAAGGGATTAATATTTGATGTTGCGTAGCCCTAAACTATTATGCTCTGGCATTTGACAACAAATCTATTTATTTGTTTCAAGGTTAATATTTAAATGTTGTTTTTCCATGTTTGAGAATGACCACATGTATTTTCTTGAACTAATGCTTGCTTTATTTCTTTATCAGAGTATTCAGCTGCTTCAAAGATTGACCTATGAAGTAAAAGTATTACATGCAAGTGTCAATATTGAGGAATTAATTGCATTTCTCATGAACCGAATGTAAGTAAACCTACACAAGGTAGATTTGCCATGTTGATGTCTTAGTTGTAAGCAAGTTACAGTTAGTGTTCGCTTGTATTAGAATGAACAAAATAAAATGTTTTGTCCATTGTCAGTTCTACTACACAGAAAATCTACGACAACAGTGTCTCTTTAAATTAAACTGCTAAAAATATATGTAAAATCATTGACTTAATGTCATTATGATCCTGTGACTTAGGTAATGCAACTTGGTGAGCCCAATTGTAGCCCTGAATTGTGTTACAATATGAATTATTAACAGTCCAACTTGGTTTTATTTAACACAGGGAACATATAAGTGAAGCATTTTCAATACTCACACCCTAATGCGTTCTGCTTGTTTTATGGGTTTGTGCTGTTATATATGCTGTGTCAGTCTGCTTGATGCCAGGCAATCAACTCCACCTTGGAGATTACAGTGCATGACTACACAGTTACATTATCAGAAAGCACTGCTGGAATGCAACCCATTTGTGCCAATAAAGGGCCTGATGAAAAACAGCATAAAAATACATGTTGGTAATAATTTCCTGAAGCGCATTTATTTATGAACTTATTTTATTAAATTATAATGTGACAAATGCAGTATACGTATTAATGCAAACATTTATTTTGTTTTAAGTCAGTCTTCGGAAGATGAGCTAACAATGCCATGTCTTGGTCTTATGGCAAACCTTTGTCGGCATAATCTTTCAGTTCAGGCCCATGTGAAATCGTTGGTAAGACAATTTTTTGTTGTGATTAGAAATTATCCTTTAATCTATCACTTCACTTACACCTGCAATGACTTGCACAATTTTTACATGACAAAAATATAGGGGAAATTGTAAAACTACCTGCCCACGATTTCATAGTAAAATAAAAAATGTTTTCTCTGGGTGAAGATAATGAAAATTATATAAACATGATCATGATTTGTTTTCAATAGGTTCCTAAGCAGATTACCTGATACATTGAAGAAGGGATTTAATCCTCAAGTATAATATTTAGTAGCACTGTACAGTATACACATATTGCAAGCTTTTACTTAATATTTACAGCTCTATAATATGCATTAAAGTAATGGTAATTTGTTGACACTTTTTAGGTAGCACCTGTTTAATGGTGTAAGATATTTAATCAAAATAACTGATTTGTACTGATGTCTTTTATTCTAAATTCAACAGAACCATGTAAAGGGATTCTACCGTACCTTAATTAGCTTCTTGGCACACAGCAGTTTGACCGTTGTGGTATTTGCCCTTTCAGTATTGGCAAGTCTCACATTAAATGAAGAAGTGGGAGAGAAGGTGAGTTTTTTTTTTTTTGTTTGTTAAATATTCACAGCTTCCAGCTCTACTTCTTTCCCATACATTTCAAATAACTGAGAAAAATTATGTGTAATTTAACCACATTACATATTTAAAACTAGAGTACTTGTGGTTTGGTGTGGTCGTCTCTACCTTTTTATGTAACTTTCAGGAAGTAAAAAAAAACAGAACTCTAAAAAAAATAAAATGTGTCCATGCTGAAAAATGTTTAGGTCGTTGGAAAACTAATGAAATGTTTTTGATGAGAAATACTCCGCTACTGTGTAGTTTTTAAGTTGTTAATCAAACAACAATAAAATCTTTAATTCTTGGCCATACCATCTAATTTTTCTGAAAATCAGTTTATTCTTCAGCCTTGTGACTAAAAGTATATGTGTTTTATCAAAGTTTTTTTTGTTTGTTTTTTAAACAGATTGTACTGTATCTCTTTGTATATCAGTTTATAATTATTTTTATATTCAGTAAGTAACATTCCCCTTCTGTTCTATTCATCCTTTTCCACATGATTGTGAGTGAGCTACTTGCAATGCCCTAGAATAACCCCTGCTTGCAATATTACACCTACTACCCCATTGATTTTCGCACATCAGTAATATTACTTGTTGCTTTTGCAAAAAATCCAATTGTATCCAATTGCATATTGCTCAAAAATACTCACAACTTGTAATATCACTGATTTTGACTAAAATTATGAATACTAAATAGCACCCGCAAAGGCGTAAAAATTCCTTTGTGGCTACTTTCCCCTTTCCTGCTCATACCTGATCTCTGATTAACATAACCATGGGGGGTCCGTTAAGACGCCTATTGCACCTAAAATATACTTCCCGAGTCACATGGTCCTTAAAGGATCCCCATGGCAACTAAATGTTAACCCCCACAATGAGGTTCACTAATGGACCCCAGTGGTACAAATAGTTAATCCCCAATTGCATGGAGGTCTATAAGATCAATAAAAATCAATCCCTGACACAGTGGTCCTTTAAGGACCTCCATGGAAGTTAAGGAGTTAATACTTATTCCATATGAGGCTGTATAGACTCCCATGGTACTCCCGCTAAAATTGGTTGGGCTCATTTATTAGTCGAGCTGGCTTCTGAGATTTATATAGGTCTGTAAATAGGTGATTAATAGGGATAACATGGGGGACCTTTAAAGACCCCCATGGTATGGATTTAACTTTCAAATGCTGTGGGGGTCCTTAAATTTGCCGTTGTGACCCGTAGTATTACGTCTGAGGAGCATTGAATACGTGTGCAACATTACTAGGAAGAAAAAAAATCTTTACAGCGGGTTATGGATTGAATAAGGCTGTTATACGGTTTCAACTGACATGGTCTTATTCAGAGTATGGTATATTAGATAATTGCTGAATAATTATTAAGCTTCACTGATCAGTGATTTCTTTGTAAATCCAAAGTCTGAGGCCAATACCCTTCCAGTAAGCTGTAGGGGATACTTTGAGGTATATACACTGTGTTAAAGAGCGCTTCAATCCATATGTCACTCTACTCTTCCTTTTTTAATTTTTCGGATTTCAAAAAAAAAAAAGAAAAAAAAAACTTTTTAATTTTGGAGATGCATGTAGTTACTGTCACAGTGAGAGCAATATGGGAGTCATACTATACACTACAAGAACATCTGAGTGTGTAACCCATGTAAGGGTTTAAAGCAAGACTTAATTATGTATTGGGTTCTACTTACATAGTTACATAGTAATTGAGGTAGAGAATATAATTTTAGTCCATCAATTTCAACCTTTTTAGATCTCCTCTGACATTTTGTGATATGCTGGCTAATTGATCCAGAGGAAGGCAAACTGAAAACAAATATTGACAATTGTCTCGGTAGCAGAAAAAACAAATTTGTTCCTGACCCCAGATACTAGCAATTGGATTCCTCCCTAGATCAATATTATTTCTGTATTTATCCAGAATAGCCTTGAATGCCCTTTTTATAACTTCAGATCAATAATAATAATAGACTGCAACATATTCTATCTGTAAAACAAAAACTACAACAGTTTGCAGGATCTTTGAGTGATCTGCCAAAACCATTGCAAGATACCCTTATTTAAATGAAGAAAAAACTATCAAAGACTATTAGTAAGATTTTTTGTGTTTGCTCCTGAAGAAAGAAAAGGCTAATTGTGCTGCATTTAAAGGAAGTTCTCTCTTACTTAATGGTTTGCAAGCTATTGGCTAAAGACTGACACACCCTACTGTGCAGCAACCACCCCACACACACTTTTGCCTTTTTAGTATAATTGCTAAATATTAAGTCTCTGGCATATCTGTATGAAGAGGAGTAAAGATAAATCAGAGCCACAAAGACGTTTTATAGGATGATAGGTGACAGCGTTCCCATTTGCAGTCAAAAGTGTAAAGAAACATGCTCATATTTTGCTAAATAATACCTATCTTTACCAAACCTTTTTGAGCTAGGACTGAAAGTCCATTTTGTAGCTTTAAGGGGACACTGTTATAGGCTCTTTTATGATGAAGCAGATTTGTATCATTTATATGCAACAATGCCCAGAGATTGGGTCTACCACTACAGTTTGTTAACCTGTCTGGGAAAGGGAAGACATATCTGTATTCTAATGCCCTTAACCTGTATTTCTCTCTAAACATATTAACTGCAAAGGGTAAAAAGCTTACATTTTATTATTCCAGCAAATAAAAATATACAAACCGTTAGAGGGAGCTTAAAATGAATGGTCTCTTTAGAGAGCTTTCAGTTTATTGTCAGTTTTTTGTTGTTGTTGTGGTTGTTGTTTTTTTTTTTTTTTTTTTTCTCCTTCCATTTGGTGGTGCAGCTAAACTATAATATATGGGCACTACATTGGTCAAATTAAAGCCTTAAAAGGTCAAGGACGGGTAAACCAGGCAGGTTAACAAACCACAATGACAGTCTCTTCATAAATCCAGTCTTTGCAGATATTAAAAACCACCATTAATATGTAATTATTTAAAAATATTGTTCACACTTGTTCTTTTGAAAAAAAAAAAAAAAATTAAATTTTTTATTTTACTTTTAACATACAAAGAAAGAAACAATCCACATAAAAATAAAAAAACAAATAAATATATATATATATATATATATATATATATTACACACACACACACACACACTATTGATTCTTACAAATAGGCAAAATTATGTATCATACAAAGTTTGTTCATTGAGAATTTTCAAACTAATTTTTAGATTTTGCCTTTCCTTTCCCAACCCCAATGTAAGAAACAAATCTAATACAAAGGGAAGACAAACAAAAAAAAAACAATTTTAACATTTATTTATTTTTTTGGCAATGGCGCTTCTGGAGCGGAATAAAATATCAAGACTCATTTCACTTACAATAAGGCTGAACCGCTTCACACTAAACCTCCTTATCTCTGAATTATTTTTTTTTTTTTTTTAAACAGTCACTTTTAATCAAATTATTTTCAGAGCTACAATAATTGTCACAAATTTTCCATTTGGTTATATTATGTTTTATTAACTCTGCCATGTTGAAATCTTTCTCTAATGCTCTGTTCCTTTTAACTATAATTAAGATCTCATTCCAGGAGTATTTTGTTTAAAATGACAAGCCAACTTCCATTTTGCAATTGGAAGAACTCGCAAAATGAAGGCTTGTGTTGGATAGTTCAGTCCAAGCGGCATTATATGTAAAATGACCATTTGTGGTGATGAAATAATAGTTGTACCTATTATTTGTGATATATTGTAAAAACAATTCGTCCAAAAGGTATGAATACATGGGCATTCCCACCATATATGCAAGAAAGAGCCTGGGAAACCACAGTCCCTCCAGCATAAATTTTGTTCTAGTTTCCCTGAGAATTTACAAATTTTTCTCGGACGAGATACCATCTATTTAGGATTTTTAACTGGACTTCTCTTAAAGTTGCATTTTTAACATATTTGTCAGTTATAGAAAAAGCTTTCTTCCATATTTTTATAGGAAAATCTAGTTTTAACTTTTTTTTTTTTTTTTTTTTTTTTTTTTTTTCAAATTTTCTTCTTTTTTTTTTTTTTTTTTTTTATGATCCATGAACCCGTGTTTTTTTTAATTTTTATTTTCGATTCTTTAAGAGAAATCAAGTCTCTTAATTTACAGTCTTTTTTTAGAATAGCCTCTTCAATTTGTGTCCAGGAATATGTTGCCATTGGATCTATCCATTTTTAACTATTTGGGAAATAATTATTGCATTGTGTTAAAGCTTAAGGTCTGGCTATGATATACCTTCCATTGATAAACTTTCTTGTTAAAATATCTTTTTTAATTCTTGATTTTCTTCCATTCATAACATCGTTATCTAATAAGGTTTGAAACTTCTTAATCCAATATAAAGGAAGACAAACTGGTATATTTCTTATATAATAGTTAAATCTTGGTAAATCTTGGTAGATAAGCCATTTTTATAGCTGCTATTCTACCAGAAAAGGAAATATTTTTATTCTTCCATTCTTGTATAATATTACAGCATTTTTTATATAGTTTTTTATAATTTAATGCAATAATCTTCTGTATGTCTCTTTATCATAGAATAGTCCTGAGTGTGTAAATTTACCATTAGACCAATTAAAAGGATATTTTAATTTCAATACTTCTTTAGTCTCCAGTTTTAACTTCATATCTAGTATTTCCGTTTTTTTAAAGGTTAAGCTTATAGTATGAAATAAAACTAAATTCAATTTAATATTTCTTGTAGATATTTCAACAAATGTTTAGGTCTAGTCCAAGATTCATACTACATTGTCTGAGAATAAAACTATTTTCTGTTCTATTTCATTAATTTCTACCAACATGCTCAATAAGATTAATTAATTTACGTGAATTATCACTTCCCTGCCTATCCGGAACAAAACCGCTATTAACTCTTGAATTGTAGTTTGTAACAGAGTAGCTAAGATTTTTGAATAGAGTTTAAAGTCTGTATTTAAAAGGGAAATTGGCCTATATTCACTACAATCTAGGTTATCTTGTTTCTTTTTGGGAATAGGAACAATGTCTGAAAGTAGAAATTCACCTGTAGTATTACCAGTATCTTTTATTTCATTGTAGAGATCCCATAAATGCTCTGCTATAACGGCTTCACCAACCTCTTTTATAAGATATGTAAACCTATCTGGGCCTGGCGACGTATATAATTTAAGGTCTTTAATGACCTCTTCAACCTCAAACACTGTAATAGTACTATTAGGATATTCGAATTGGGACCCTGAAATACTTGGAAGCGATATTTTATGCAAAAATGCCTGAATTTGTTCTGTTGTCTGATTTATAAATTGTGGGTTTGCTTCTAAATTATATAATTCCCGATAGTAATTTGCAAATGTCATAGCGATATCTGTTGGGTTACTAATGCTTTTACCTTTACTATGCAAAGTTTCTATTCTTTTCCTAGTTAATTTATTTTTATTAGCTAGTAATTTACTGATTTTATTTCCGTAATGATGCAGCCTACAGAACTATCTGATATAATTTGATTTATTTTTTTAATTTGAGTCTTGACACTCTTTTATTTTATTTGAAAGAGCTAAATCAGGATTTTGTTTATTTAGCATTTCACTTTTTTTATAAATGAATATACAGCTGTCTTAGAGTGGCTCCTCTTTGTTTCTTTCTTATGCTCTTCCAGTTAATCATAATCCCCCTTTATAAAGGCTTTTTGTGCATTCCACATAGTGGATTTATGGTCAACTGGTCCTATATTAATTTAAAAAAACTTTTAACTTTTTCTTTTTTATCCTCATCTTCAAATAGAGAATTATCCATTTTCCAACAAGGAATCATAGGTTTGTCTGTTCCCAGATTAAGTTTGACCAGAACGAAGGCATGATCTGAAATATCAATTGGGCCTATTTTAACTTCCATAACGTTTGAAATAGACTTGCTGTCTGTAAAGACATAGCCAATTCTTGTATAAGTATGATGTCTACCTGAAAAGAAGAAATATTTCCTTTTTTGATTTGGATATAACCCCCTCCATGTATCATAAAGATTATATTTCAAGATGCTCTTTACGAATTGTTTATTTTTTCTTTTAGTATTCGCATCACACTCTGGATGTTTGGAGGAATTCCTGTCCAGTTGACAATTCATTATTATATTACAATCTCCTCCAATTATAGAAGTTCCTTGGGCATATCTATTCCAACGGGCCAAAGCGTAGTTTATAAATTAATTCTGTTTATTATTTGGTGCATAAATATTTAACAATGAGATTTTTTCCAACCAAGATTATGTATCTTCCATTGGGATCGCAAATGACAAGTTCTTCATTCACCAATAGGTCCTTATTGAACAAAATGGACACCCCTCTATTTTTTTTTTTTCTTAAGTAGCATTATGTACAGTGTCCATTAGTAGCAAACATTGGAATATTATCGTATTGCCTGTGTGTTTCTTGTAATAGAATATCTACTTTTTTCCCTTTTCACTAAATTTCTTTTGACTGGATGGTTCAAGCCTTGACAATTAAAGGTCATGATGTTAAGAACCATTTGACATTATATAGAATTTTGAATCCTCCTCTCTCCCACTCCAGAAACGCCCCCCCCCCCCCCAAAGGGACGGGGGGTAAAACCAACAACAAAAACAAACAAATAACATAATCTATCATCGTACACAGATATTTCTCAATATGTCCCGACTGACACCTTGATCCACTGCTGCCTCCTGACTAAGCGACAATGAGCAAACTTAAACAAAAGTTTGAATGACTTGGCGGTGGTCATTCCTGTAGCTTTTATTTCTCTATGCATAATAATTATTTGCCTTTCTCAAGAAAGGTGGACACTGTTTTGGAATGAAGTTCTCTTCCTTCAAGACATTTTAAAGAAAGTACATTTTTTGCTTATAAAATCCTCTGAGGTTTGGGATAGGATTATGTTAATATTGAATTGAAAAGTGAATTTGATGACAATAATTTGTAATTTTGGATGTAGATATACCATATATGGATATCTAAGATAACATCCTAGAGCATTCAATAATTAATTGATTAATTTAGAACTATCCCATTCAAATAAGAATCTCGTTAAAAAAAGAGATAAGAGGGTAATATAGAAAGAGGAGGGAGGAGGTGGGGTGAAAAGAGCAGACTGTGAAAATAGGAAAGAGATTGAAGGTAAGGGGATAGAAATGAGCATGTTAGAAAAAAATTAGATATAAAGAGAACCAAGGTATTAAATAAAAAATATATATTTTAAAACCAGAGAAATGGTTTCCTCACCAAAATCAGGAACTAAAGAGAAAAAACTGATAGTTCATCTAGCTCACAGCTAGACTCTTCAAATGCCCAATCTGGGTTTCAGGAGGATCTGATAGCTACAAAAAAAGAGGTTGACCCAGAAGATAGGGAAGAAAGAGTAACCCTGAAATAAATTAAAATACTTTTTAGAGAATTTCAGGGGACAATAAAAATAGAATTGTCTCCGGAAATAGCGAAGAATACATTAGCTATATCAAAGCAAGCTAAGGTGAGACAGGGTTTAGAACTTCGTCATAATGCTCTTTCTTCAGAACAAGTAAAACTTAATAAAGAAATTAAGGAACTGAAAGAGCAAGTGACAGAACTTAATTTTAAAACTGCCCGTTTTAGAACAAACAGCTAGAAGAAATAATATAAGAATTCGTGGAATTTTAGAAACAATACCAGCTAAGGACTTAAAAAGTTATATCTTCTTATTTCTTGCTCATTTGTTGAAAAAAGATAATATCAATGAAGAATATCGAGATAATGTATACTTCCAAAAAAATTGGTAAAGTCTGTCCCTAGAGATGTGATGGTTAGACTAAGCCACTATGCAATAAAAGATAAAATAATGAAGGAAGCTTTTGGAAAAAAAAGACCTTTCAAACTCCATATGACAAGATTCAAATTAATCCTGATATTTCAGGAGAAATTTTAAATAAAAGAAACAATTTCAGAGATAGAACAAAGATCTTAAGAGAAAAAGACATTTCTTATAAATGGGCATATGCTGTAAAACTGATAATCTCATTTAATAATCAAAAAAATATAATCGCAACAAAAGAAGAATCTTTTCTTGCAAAGTGGTGTACGTAACTACTCTTAGAAAATGAATAATTGTGGACGATGGTTTTAATTTTAATTCCCCCCTGCTGACCAGGTTTCTCACTGATTTTCTTTTGAATTTCCAATTGATCCTACTTAACATGATATAAATATTAATGATGATTTCAAACCGGTTTCTATGATTGTGATATTTAGTGAGTGAGCGTACAGGGAAATACTTATTGCTATATGAGAAGCTCCTTGGGGAGAACAGGATAGATTTGTTTATTTCATTTAAAGGGGACGAGGTAATTACTGTATTGAAATTTTGAGGGAAATATGATATATTTTTAAACAATGTTTTATCTTTTTTTGGGGCGATTATTAGGACTAAAAAAAATTATATGAACACTATTTATTGAATGAAATGTAACACTCAAGAAGCACTTAATTATATAAATATATGAATAAAATATAAACACATTTATTAGATAAATATGACATAGAGATATGGTTAAATTAGGAAATGGTAAAAAAAAAAAGTGTATTTAATAACGTCTGAGAGGAAATGTATTTGTCACAAAGCACTTTATTTTACGAGGCACTTTATCAGATAGATTAATTGAATGTATATGACATGAAAATACTTTATAAAAGGGGGTTATAGATACTAAAATACTTTGCAATTCAATCTATGGGTGGTATTACCACGAGTAAAATTAGAATTAGATAATATTTTGTAAATGATTTTATGTTTGACACTTAAAACACAATTTAAAAAGGGAAATAAATTAGAGAAATTCTATTAAAAGTAAATAAACATAAAGAAGGATTAGAGGTTAAAGCACTAGAGCACTTTTTTGAATTAAAAAGTCAGTTTGTGAATTGAAGGGAAAACGTGGGAAAAAAGAGAAGGAAAAGGAGTGAAAGAGGTATTGTAATAGAAGTGGGAAGAAAGGGGTAAGAAAGTGGAGATATAGAATAATAATATTATTTAGGAAATTAAATTAAATAGAGATAAGGGTAAAAGATATATTGAAAGAAAAGAAAGAGCAATTGCAGCTAGGTGCGGACAAGTTCATATTCCTTATTTGTAGAATAAGACTGAGGACAGAACTATACAGTGGATATAAAAAGTCTACACACCCCTGTTAAAATGTCAGGTTTCTGTATTGTAAAAAAATTAAAGAAAGATAAATCATTTCAGAACTTTTTCCGCCTTTTAATGTGACCTATAAGTTGTACAACTCAATTAAAAAACAAACTGAAATCTTTTTTAAGTGGAGGGAAGAAAAAAATAATGTGATTGCATAAGTCTGCACACCCTCTTATAACTGGGGATGTAGCTGTGTTAAGAATTAAGCAATCACATTCCAAATCGTGTTAAATTGGAGTCAGCATACACCTGCCATCATTTAAAGTGCCTCTGATTAACCCCAAATAAAGTTCAGCTGCTCTAGTTGGTCTTTCCTGAAATTTTCTTAGTCGCATCCCACAGCAAAAGCCATGGTCCACAGAGAGCTTCCAAAGCATCAGAGGGATCTCATTGTTAAAAGGTATCAGTCAGGAGAAGGGTACAAAAGAATTTCCAAGACATTAGAAATACCATGGAACACAGTGAAGACAGTCATCAAGTGGAGAAAATATGGCACAACAGTGACATTACCAAGAACTGGAGCTCCCTCCAAAATTGATGAAAAGACGAGAAGAAAATTGGTCTGGGAGGCTACCGAGAGGCCTACAGCAACATTAAAGGAGCTGCAGGAATATCTGGCAAGTACTGGCTGTGTGGTACATGTGACAACAATCTCCTGTATTCTTCATATGTCTGGGCTATGGGGTAGAGTGGTAAGGGAAAAGGTGTTATGGTCTGATGAAACCAAGGTTGAACTTTATGGCCATAATTCCAAAAGACATGTTTGGCGCAAAAACAACACTGCAGATCACCAAAGGAACACCATACCCACAGTGAAGCATGGTGGTGGCAGCATCATGCTTTGGGCTTTTTTTCTTCAGCTGGAACTGGGGCCTTAGTTAAGATAGAGGGAATTATAAACACTTCCAAATAACAGTCAATATTGGCACAAAACCTTCAGGCTTCTGCTAGAAAGATGGACATGAAGAGGAACTTCATCTTTCAGCAGGACAACGACCCAAAGCATACATCCAAATCAACAAAGGAATGGCTTCACCTGAAGAAGATTAAAGTTTTGGAATGGCCCAGCCAGAGCCCAGACCTGAATGCGATTGAAAATCAGTGGGGTGGTCTGGAGGGCAGTGCACAGGAGACAGATTCTGACAGATTTGGAGTGTTTTTGCAAAGAGTGGGCAAATCTTGCCTAGACAAAATGTGCCATGCTGATAGACTCATATCCAAAAAGACTGAGTGATGTAATAAAATCAAAAGGTGCTTCAACAAAGTATTAGTTTAAGGGTGTGGATACTTATGCAACCATATTTTATTTTTTAATTTTTTCTTCCCTCTACCTAAAAGATTTCAGTTTGTTTTTCAATTGAGTTGTACAGTTTATAGGTCACATTAAAGGTGGAAAAAGTTCTGAAATGATTTATCTTTGTCATTTTTTTACAGCACAGAAACCTGACATTTTAACACGGGTGTGTAGACTTTTTATTTCCACTGTAGGAAAGGAGATTTGAAATAACTTGTGCAGCCTTTTAACTGACATAATTGCTTTCAAGGCAAATAATTATTATGCATAGAGGGATAAAAGCTACAGGAATGACCACCGCCAAGTCATTCAAACTTTTGTTTAAGTTTGCCCATTGTCGCTTAGTCAGGAGGCAGCAGTGGATCAAGGTGTCAATCGGAACAAATTGAGGAATATCTGTGTACGATGATAGATCATGTTGTTTGTTTTTGCTGTTGGTTTGACCCCTCCACCTGCCACCCCCCTCCCCCTTTTAACTTTTCACAAAAAAAAACAAAAAACTATTGTGCAATGTCTAAGATGATGGAGATCTTTATTTTTGTTACATTATTTTATTTTTTATATACATTTACCGGATGCGTGAATGGAATCAGACACTGCTGTACTGTGCTGAAAGGCAAGGGAGGCATTTGTTTTCCAAATCGATACTGGTATAAAAGAGATGATGCCCTTTTTAAAAAATGCAAGGCTGATATTTTCAGCTTGATCATGGTAATTTGTTAAACCATTCTGTGGAGGTTTTAAATGAGGAAGTGGAAATGTTACTAAATTCTTAATATTTTTATAGTCTGTTGGGTGAAAAAGTTCATTATAAGCCACACTTCTGAAAATAGAAGTATTCACTAAAATGTTTGTCACATCCTCTGTGTGAGAAGGATGAATACTTTTTTACTGGTATTTTGTTTCCTATCTTACATGTAGGCTCTATTTTTAAACACACACACACACAATAGTCCACATTTAGTTAATATTTTCCACATTTTTGCTTGTACACTTAATGCATATTTTCATAGAAAAGATGGCATAAACTATGTGAATTGGTCTTTTCTGCTATTGTTATACATAGTGAAACCTTATCCTACTTGTCTTGCACTTGATTGCTGTAGTGCTGTTAAACGGAATAAGCAAATGAAGGGTGTAGACAGCTGTCATTACAAGTTCAAGCATCTCTTCACATTGCCTTTTCACGTCTCCTTGTTATCCATACTTTTAAGAGCCATAAATGTAGTCATCGCTGATGCCTGTTGTGCTCTCAAATGTGCATGAAGTGTTGTCTCTTTAAGTAGCAATTTAAACATTTTTGATTTAATGTATACTTTTTATAAAGACTATATTCAACCATTTTATTTACATTGTTCAAATTTATTTTCTAGCTTTTTCATTTCAGGAATATCCATCAAACTTTTCAATTAATATTTAACATTCTAGTCAATGGGGATGGAACATTAACACGGAAGTACTCTGTTGATTTGCTTATGGACCTCTTAAAAAATCCTAAAATTGCTGATTATCTCACCAGGTAAGCAATATTCTATTGTCTTTCATTCCTGTATACATTTGAGTACAGTATCTGCTGGCCTCCACCAAGAAAGGAAAATGAGGGGTGGGATGAAGAACAGACATGAATAGGGTGCGAAAGATTGACTGTCATAGTAATAGATGATTGGAGAACCGATCTTTTAGTAATGTTTTAGATCTCAAAGACTATCTTTTGGAAATGTTATTGAGCCAAGGACCGACTGTAAACTAATGGTTGTGGACCACTGGATTAAAGAACTTGAGTTGTCACTAGTATGCGCTCCCTGATAGAGCAGGCTCACAAATAAGATATTGGATGGACCAAGTAAAGTTTAAATCCTATATACTATTATACTCTGTAAGAAATTATGTTTTAAAGGAATATATATATATATATATATATATATATATATATATATATATATATATATATAAATAATTTTTACACTTTCTAAATCTGTTTGCAACACTTGCACTTTAAAATGGCATACTGTAAATATTTAAATCAATGTTTCTATAATTAAGAATATTCTATATTGTACAATGTAGTCTAATTATTGACTCACAATCCGATAAAAGCTAAGCTGATGAATAAACCTATGTTTGCACAGCAGTAATATAAAATGATCACTGCAGTTCAAGAAAAAGGACCCTTGTTTGTCATGTATGTACCAAACTAACAATATATACAGCTGTGTTTGCTATAAGCATAAAGTATGTTTTAGGGAAAATATAAAATTTTTGAAGACTTTGTTTATACATCTTCAGAACTGTATCATGAAGAGAAGGTGGGGAATGATAAAACAGGATGCCATTGTAAAGATAATTGAATGAGATAAAAATACTCCACCCTCATCCTCAGGTCCAGAAGCAGACACCTTGCATCATTCACTGCTACACTAGCTCTCTAGAAATATAACTGTCCCGCTCACACACACACAACTTCTGCCAATGTATAATGAATGCTTAATTATACTCAGAGAGAGACTTTTCAAACACATATTGTTTTCATTGTGCAGTTGGTATTTTTTTTTTTTTTTTTTTTTTTTTTTTAGAATAAAAAAATGTGTTCCTGGGATGAACTCCCAACTTTCCACTACTGTTGAATAAAATAACATAAGTCATGGTAACGCGCACTTTAGGGAAGAATGCATATTCTTAATTAAAACTTTTTCTAATCCATTTTTTCTTCATTGTAGATATGAGCATTTTCATTCTTGTCTTAATCAAGTATTAGGCCTTCTTCATGGCAAGGATCCTGATTCTGCATCCAAGGTATTTCTCTTTAAATGTCACTAGGAATCATCAGTAAAAAACGGACTATTAGATGTGCTCCTATTTAAAATGATAAAGGGAGAAGGTTTTCTATCACAGTTCAGTGCTGTATGCAGTTGCAGTGACTAATCTAAATCCTCCTCTCCACACCAGATCTATCCCCCTCTCTTCTAACACACATCTCCAACTGCCTCTCTAGTATATCCTCTTGGATGTCCACCCACCATCTCAAACTCAACATGTCTAAAACTGAACTCCTAATTTTCCCTCCCTCTCCCACAGCATCAATTCCTCACATCTCTCTCACTGTCAACAAAGACATCATCACACCCTCCTCCCAAGCCCGTTGTCTTGGAGTTCTACTGGACCCCGCTCTGTCTTTCATCCCTCACATACAATCACTAACTAAATCTTGTCTTCATCTAAAAAATGTCTCCAGAATTCGTCACTATCTTACACAAGACACAACTAAAATCCTTATACAGTCTCTCCTCATCTCTCGACTAGACTACTGGAACTCGCTTCTTGTTGGCCTACCCACCACCTGACTATCTCCACTTCAATCCATTATGAATGCCTCTGCAAGACTCCTCTTCCGTACACAATGTTCAGTGCCAGCATCACCTCTCTGTCAATCACTCCACTGGCTTCCCTTCGCCTCAAGAATAAAATTTAAAATCATGACCCTAACTTACAAAGCCCTCAACAAAAACGCTCCCCCATACATCTCTGCTCTCATCTCCAAATACTCCCCCGCCACCCTCTTCTTTCTGCTAACGTCCTTCTTCTTTCTACAACTCTTGTCACCTCCACTCACTCCCGCCTTCAGGACTTTTCTCGTGCTGCCCCTAGTCTCTGGAACTACTTGCCTCGCTCCATCAGATTATCCTCTTGTCTCAAAACATTTAAAACTCATCTCTAAAGAAGCGTATCACCTTCCACCCGAACACACTTATCACCTCTCTCTCCCTCTTTTAACACTCACACTATACTTTAGATTGTAAGTCTGCGAGTTTCTAACCGAAGCACTTTGGAAATTCATTATGGACATTGGATTCCTAGCTCAAAGAAAGGGCCCTCCTTGCTTTGCAATATGTTAAATTGTATTTAGCTTTGTCTGAACTTAACTTATGTACAGGAGACAACATTAATTTAAAAGAATACAAAATGCTAATCAAATTTTCTGTAGTGTATCTGCGCTGCGTCTCTAAGCTATTTTTTTGTATTTACTTTACACACTTTTGAAGATGAAGTTGATAATGGTCAAAATTGTTTTGGAAATACAAAAATTAAATATGAATTTCCCACTTTATATGCAATCCTGTTTTGCTCTATCACTGTAGTAGATGATATCCCCTATCAGTACTTGGCTCCTGTACAAACTCATTTTAAGGATGAACGTTCACTACGGGAGCTCTTCTGAGAGAATTTACTGAGTTATTACATTGTTCCCGCAGGTTTTCTCATGTTGGAACTTATGTATTAATAGCCAGTTGGTTTGAGCATCGTCCTTACTTATATATGAAACTAGCGAATTGCCCGTCAAAAAATGACGGCAATGAAATTGTAAGGTAGCTAATGCTGTTTAGTGTGTAATAATGAAATATATAATACATGAATAAATGAATATACTTTACCTATTTTAAAGCATTGTGTGGAAGAGCTGTGAATGTGTTTTGATGTTGCTGCAGCATTAGTGGTGTGGATCTGCTGTGTAAGCGTGCTGAATGTGTGCAGTGTAACACTGTGCGTGCGCGAGCCCAAACCGTTGTCGTGTACTTCCGCATTGGCGTCAAATGGCGAGTAATGTGTGTTATACGTTTGTATCGGAATATCCGTAGGTGTTTTGTGGTGTTTTGCGAGTTTCTTGTGGTGTTTTGCGAGTTTAGAGTGCTGTAGCCTCGTTTTCGTTTTGTTCGGCGGACATTTTTTCTCTCGCTTCGTTTTTTTTTTAGTCTCTAAACTGTTTTATTTGAAGTAAAATCGAGGTGTAAGTTGTATTTTTGAGGTGCTGGGTGCTCCCTCTTGGTGTAGGTAAGTTTTTTATGTATGTGGTGTGTGTATGTATTGTGTTTTACATTTTGTAATGTTCGCGAGTTGCGTCCGAGTGTTGCGAGTCCGTAATGTGTGTGAACGTGTGTCGTATGTTGTTTGCGAGTGTCGTAATGTGTGTGTCGTACTGTTTGGGTTGCGACGTGAAGTTTGCGAGGGTCGCAGTTGCTGGCAAGGAGCGCCTTCGGCGCTCCATGCCAGCAACTGCGGCCCTCGCTTTGCGAGGTCCTCAGGTGCTGGCATGGAGCGCCTACGGCGCTCCATGCCAGCAACTGAGGCCCTCGCTTCGCGAGGGTCCTCAGTTGCTGGCATGGAGCGCCTTCGGCGCTCCATGCCAGCAACTGAGACCCTCGGGCAGTGCCCTCGCTACGCGAGCCCGCAGCGTTAGCAACAACTCGTACGCTCACAACTATATATGTGAATATGTGATCAGCTCTACGAGTATGAAACTGCAAGTCACAGACAATGTACATAGTAGTTCCCATAGCAACCCAACCCAAGTTGAAACTGATTTTCCATTTTTACTGTTCACCCTCATATTTTTGTTTTTCATTTGCAAATTTAAAGCTCTGTGACGCTGTTTAATTATTTTCAGGTTTTAGAGCTGCTGCTCGCTTTTTGTTCAGTGACAAACTTACGCCGCATTTTACGAGAAACCATATTTGAGCAGTCTGGTATTCCAGGATCAGGGAATGGACGCCTGGGGCCCCGCACAAAATCTCCTGAACCAGCTGTGGCACTGGTTCACTGGTCAAGTCACCCACTTGATGCACCACAGAATTGCTCTATGCTAGCCCTTGAGCTCTTTAAAGAACTATTTGAGGTTTGTTCTTGATTGTAATATTAAACAATGAATATAAAATGGCTAGAGATAATCTGAAAAGGTCACCCTCTGATACTAGGTCTTTATCTGCCAAGAGAAATGCAAGGTAGCACTGCTTTTGCTGCCAAGCAGTAAATGCTTTAATCAGTTTCTCAATATTTATAGAAGATAAAACAAGAATATCCACACATTCTGGAGGCTCAGGCAGCCAATTTCAAAGGTGTGAAGAATTTTCAATTCTGAAGTTGGATACCTGACTGGAGTACAATGGACCGCCCAGGGGGGTGTTAATCAATAATTGGGTAATTAGCCAGAGATATTAGAGCTAGTCTGATGGGAGGATTTTTGTCTGATTATCGGTCAAAAACTAGTTAAATTTTGTTCTGTAATTTAAATCTACTCACTCACAACTAAAAATATTATTTTTATTTGTGATTTAGTGTCCTCCTGCTATGTCACTGTGTTAATGGTTTTAGGCTGGCTTTGTGTTTATTGCACTTCATCATCCTATATCCACTACTATGCATGTCTTAACAGACAACTATAATAATTTTTTAGGTTGTTGAGGAGGTTCTCAAGTATACATAATAAATAAAGGTTCAAGTTGCAGGACCTCTCAATATGATTAGAGGGGCATGGAATACACAATTACCGCTATACATAATCAACCATTTAGTATTGCATTGTCTTTAGTAATAGTTTGAAATAAAACAGACACTTTTCATCTAAAAAGATGAAAACCAAGTGAAAAAGCCTTTTGGAATATTTCACTGCTTTAGAAAAGTTTTTTTTATAATCTTGATACATTGTTTCCTATACTTCTGCAAGGACCAAAAATCACAAGCACGCTCAAACTTTGTTTCAGTAAAGCATGCCAGCTTATTCCTTTTGGCTTTTACACATTACGATCTCAGGGTAAATGTTGAATTTATTATTGTAGTATAGCCAAATATGAACATTTAGAGTAGTTTGTAATGTTATGGTCCCTTTATGACCTAAAAGAATGTGCATCTAAGCTCAATGAATTGTGCTGTGATCCCCTTTTTAGACTTCAGACTAAATAAAAAAAAAAATTGTGCTAGTAAAGGTTCATCTAAGTTTCCCTGTTTTTCCCTTTTGTCTAATCTAACATATGCTGCTTATATCAGAAACGCTCATCACATTGAGTCATTCTGTACACACAGATTTATTTTATTTAAAAATAAAACAACTTATGCATAGGCACGGTATACCTACCAATAGAAACACTGCATTTTCATATGTATTTTAATCCCATACTAACCTTTAAGGCAGCCGCTCAATGCAGAGATCTACAGATTAGTGTCTGGCTCCTCCTGCTTCCTTCTAAAGGGGGAATTACACATCCCATGATTCTTCCCTGCACAAACTGCCATCACTGATTGTTACAATGTATTAAAATGTATTGGCGGCCTGTGATTGGCCAGAACAAATTATGAATTGTATGCAAATTTTAGCAGAGATTTCAGGAGCAAAACCAACTTCTTGCAAACTCAAGATATTTAGCAAACGTCAGGGTGAGTTTGTTCATTTTTTTTTTCATGAAAAAAAATCTAAACATTTTTTCATACACTACTGATGCTCTTCTATCAGATGCATTCATAATCCAGGAAACTTAAATATGCCTTTTTAAGGGATAGTTTTTAAGCAAATAAAAACGTGATAGCGTTTTTAAATTTCAACTTATTTTTATTTTTTAACTGCTCTGCATCATTCTGTAGAGCAGGTAAAATGACTTGAGTGACACTTTCAATTCTATATACTACTTTTTTTTTTTTATGTTCTATATGTTTTTTTCTTTCTTTTATGGTTTTATTTAAAACTTTAATCCTTTTTTCCCAGGATGCCATTGACACAGGTAACCGTCAGCCTGTTGAGCGCTTTGTAAGTTTGCTATTGCCTGTTGTTCTTGACCAGCTACACGTTCCTGATCAGACATTGAATGATGTATTGGCAAAGAAGAGATGTGAGCGAATTGCAAAAGCCATAAATGTCCTTATAAATATCCTTTAAGTTCTCTAAATATTTTTTTTCCAATATCTTAATAGTTGTGGTTTACCATAATATAACATTTTAATCAATGTGCAACAGGCTTATGCTTATAATTCCTACACCAACCATTTTGTGTTCTGATGTTTTTTTCTATTTTCCCTAGGACTCCTAGAGTAAATTGAATCCTTTCTGTCATATATTTTTCTAAATAATATATTTGTATTGTAGTAGATTACGTGATCTTCTACAGATTACACTTAAAGTGGCATGTGTCAGACATGCCTATTGAGAATTATAGGGAAGAATTATTATTTAGCCTTTTTAACCAATTTTTTGGTGTGTCTTTTTGCTTCAGTAACAATCTTATGTGCTCCTATAACTAGCCAACTATGATGGTCCTTTTTGAGAATAAAAGGCAGATTTTCTGTTAAGTTGATTTTGTTCCATTTTAGTTAAA
Organism: Discoglossus pictus; assembly: GCA_027410445.1. Lineage (NCBI taxonomy): Eukaryota > Metazoa > Chordata > Amphibia > Anura > Alytidae > Discoglossus > Discoglossus pictus. The sequence goes on from CM050164.1 coordinate 267,081,150, forward strand.
AGACTAGACCTCTTGATACATGATTTTTTTTATTCAAAATGCGATTATACTCTTAAGAATATTGCACAGATGAAAATAATCTACATGATAACCAAATAGTAAATTCCCCACTCCCAGTGGAAGGGTGCTGGCAGAAAAATAAATTGGCCAACATCTGTATGTTTGCCTATGAGAATCATTAGTAGGGTGAATTTTGCCCAAGCTAAAGTGCTTCTACAAGGGAAAAACATTCTGGTTTAATTCCGAAGCAATGTCATCTTCAAAATTTCATTTAAGTTGGCTTTATGTTTGTTTCTTCTGTTTTTTTTATATATGCTAATTCATATGCATTATTCAATTAATGTCTGCTGTTCTCCTTAACCATGTTCACTGCTTTGTAGTGATGATGCATTAAAATCCCAAATTGCTAGAAAACTTGCTGTCAACAGATGTGTTTCTTTGGTGGATTATCAGTTTAATTGCAGTGGAGTTGATACTGGCTTTGGGACAAAAATGGTAGATTCAGAGCTCTTGTAAGTATATTTTTAATTAATCTTTTTATAGACCTATTAAATACTTTAATTATACCTGTTAATATTCCTTTTAATGGATCGTTCATTGAAAGCTTATTTCCAAATAAGTTGTGTAGTATGTACTTCTTAAATTGTTACAGAGAACTACCACATTTTGTAATACACTTTGTAATAAAAAAACAAACTTTATTTTAAGCGATCACTCTTATAAAAGAGTAAGCAAATTCTATTACTTTTGCAGATTAATAATCAGAGTATTGCAGTATATAGTGATACCTTTTTTATTGGACAAACATATTCATAGGTTTCATGACTAGCTTTCGAGAGCGTTCCTCTTTGTCGAGTCAGAGTCCAATAAAAAAGGTATCACTATATACTGCAATACTCTGATTATTCATCTGGATTACTGGATGTTCACGGCTACCTCACTCTTCATTACTTTTGCATAAATAGTTAGTTTGCCTGTTGCTCCTACATGTTTGTGGAGAGTGAAAGCTGACATTTTTTAAAATGGCTCTTTGTAATTGACAATGATCTCTGTGAGCCGATTGTGTCAAAAATTCAAGAGCTAGCCCAACAGCCAATCGGACTGCTACTGAGCTCTAAATTGTGACTATTACATTCAGTAGCTCACATCCCTAAGACACAGAAGTCTTGTAGCAATTAAAAGTGCTAAAGCTTTTTACATATATGTGAGCTTCTATAAGTAAACGGTTGTGATATATAAGAGCTTCTTTTGCTGAAACTTCCTTTTTAAACATTGCAATTCTTTTCATGAAAAGGGTGTGCGCCGATATATCAGGGGACTATAAAACCAATACAGGTGGTCCCTGGGTTAAGGACGAGATATGTTCCTGAAAAGGTTCTTAAGTCATATCTCTGATGAATAATTATAACAACAATGCTATAATGGCTCTTGTGTAATAATAATACCCCAGTACTGTTATAATAATTTACAGAAACTACTACACTCTTTCTTTTAATTCAAACAAACCAAACCTAAAAAATCATACAAAAAGCCTTGGGGGCCCGTTCTTAAGTATCTAATTTTTAAAACGTTTCTGAGATAGATAGCAAAAGGCGCCTTAATCGCCACTCTACAATGGAACTGAAACCTGTAAATTACAGTATGTCTGAGTTAATGTACATCCCCATTAACATTTTTTGTTACTGAATGCAAATTTTCCTTTCTAAAATTTAGTGTTTCAGTTTTAAATTTACCATTATTTTCATTATAGCATTTTTGATTTATTTGGTGGTTTTGCTCAGAATTTGTCCAACTGAACTTAAATTACATTTTAATAATTATTTAAGCAAAGTTGCTGCAGATGTTATTCTGAAAATTCTGGATCTCATGAGCACGCTTAAGCAGTTGGTAACAAACATGGAACCAGCTTTCTACAAAATCCTTCAGGTAAGGTTTCTTCACATTTGTAATACCTGGTATATGTAGTGATCACATTTGCATTATCCTATCTGAATATGTGATTTTTTTTCCCCTCCCAATTCAAAGGTAAAATGATGAATGAAGTCTCATTTCTATAGTATGTTCTTTGATTTGACTAACCTTGACAGTTTTCAAAATGTATACACAATCTGTGATTGCAGACATTAATTTATTAAGAAAAGTATACAATTAAGCTATTTAGGAAGCCACATTTGCATTTTATCTTTATCTACTTTGTCATTGTGAACTGGATATATGATGCTGTTAAGCTGTCGGTTGCTTCTTATCAAAGCTTGCACTCCAGAGATGAAGCGTATTGGATAGCGACAAATTAAATCTTAAACAAGGGTGTATATTTATTTTATTTTATTTTTACAACTTTATAAAACTATTTTTATTTTTTTTTCAAACATTTTATACATTTTTATTTGTTTTTAAGGATCATCGTTTGATTACACCTTTGTCATTTGCGTTGACTTCTGATCAGCGAGAGAGGGTTCAGACTGGACTTAGAATACTGTTTGAAGCTGCTCCGTTGCCAGACTTTCCAGCTGTTGTGTGAGTGATTCCTGAATTTTAAAACAAGCTGACATTTTAATTTTATAATACATTTTTGATCTTGTTTTGATCTAATTTTAGTTGTTTTGTTTTTTCCTAACGTTATAGCTTGCAAAGTTAGTTTTATATTTTCTTTGGCAAAGGAAATTATTGCACACTTGTTCTGTTTGAGAACTGGCCTGGAACTACTGTTTTAAACAGACACCCAGATAGGCAAGGATTTAGTGTTAACACTGTACAACTGAGAAGAGGTAAATTGTCCTCCACTGGTAAAGGAGCCTCTAATTGTTTCACCTTTTATATCCTGTTATACCTAAATCCTGACCCATCTGAGGTTCAGTGATGTCTAGTTTGGGAACAACTAGTTTAGAGGCTTGTAAATGAAGTGTCAGTAAGTGTGAATTTACATATTCTCAATTTTCTTTCCCAGCATGAGAGGGTTATTTGTCAAAATATAAAAGTGTATTGAAAAACCTTACTTAAGTCTCCTTTTAAACGTAGTTTGCATTACATATTCATTAAAATGTGTTCTTTAATGATGCTTGGAGAAGCTTTATGTATATAAAAACACAAAAAAATAGAATACAAAAACTTGTTTTGAAATAGAAGCATATGGAAGATTTTTGTGTATCTATATTTACATTTATGTACTTTTTGTTTTTTGTTATACGCTCTGGTTTTACTGCCTAAAATCAAACCAATATTAGCTTCTGTGCAGCTCATGAAAACAGACTCTGTAGTACTAGGTGTGCAGTTTCTCCTACTAGTCAATCTGTGAACATTTCGCTGCAACATGCTGCTTAGAAGTGGCCCATAATAAGCTAGGACACTACACTGCACATACAGCCCTACAGATTCTGGCACATACAAAGGACTATGTTTAAGAAGTGGTTATAATGTAAATAAATACACAGGTATATTACTTCTCTAGTAAAATCCCCTTGCATTTTGGAATGCTGTTTTAACACAAGCAAACATTGTATATATTTTTTTTTATTTATTTATTTATTCATGGTTTGAAAGAACTGACTAAAAACAGTTTATCATGATAGTTTGTACTATTTCAATAAAAATAAAAAAAATCGCACACACCGTTTTATGAAATTATGTTTATCAATTTGGAGAGGGTTTGAGTTACTTAAAATTCTTTTTGTGGCTCTTCAACTGCAAAAAGATTTCAAATCTCTCATATATAATGTTTATTAATGTGTTTTGTATTTTAGTCTTGGTGAAAGCATTGCTGCAAATAATGCATACATACAGCAAGAAATAGACCATCCATCAAAGAGGTTTGGTATGCAAGTTCAATATCCAAACAGCTGTAAAACACAGCAGAACTCCAATCTGCAGAACACAGTCGATATTTCCACTTCAAATATTCAGGACCTTATTGTAAAACTGCAGACTGGAATGGAGGTAACTTGTCCTTGTATTCCTCCCAGTTACCATGATTTGTGTTCCTTATATCAGATTGAATAATGAGTATATCTCTCTGCAGCTGAAAGAACATGGAAATGATATGAGGATCTCTGATATCATGGATGTCTATGAGCAAAAACTTTCTGCTCTAGCTGTGAGTAACTAGCTATATAAACTTTTAATAAAGTAGGGTTTTGAAATGACGACTCATTGGGTTCTCTTTCCAGTCTAAAGAAAGTCGGCTACAAGATCTCCTGGAAGCAAAAGCATTGGCTCTTGCTCAGGCTGATAGACTGATTGCTCAGTACCGCTGCCAGAGAGCCCAGGCTGAAGCTGAGGTGAGTGTGACAGGACACAGAGGCACTTCTCCAGCACCACAAGTAGTCTTACCCTAATGCACAGGAATGAAAATTGTTTGAAATGTGCAGGTTTTCTATATGACCAGATATTGCAGGAAAATGTCCTCTCTTGCATTATTTAGCTAACCAGTATAGCTTTGCAAATGAAGGGCCCTGTGCTAATCCCTGAAAGAGCACTTATGAGTACCCGAACTGCAGAGTAAATCCTACATTGCTATGTTAATCACCCATCCCTAAAACATTGAGAAAGAACTCCTACGGATCACTGCTCTGATTGAACTTCACGACAGACGAACATTAAGGCATAAATCCCCATCGAGTTTTGCACTGAAAATAAATTATGAGTTACTCCGTTAGACTTTGACATGCAAACCCTATGCTATAAGATTTTACGAATCGGTCACAAATCAAAGTACTGCAGTAAATGCAAAAAAAAAGATTTACGAGTACCAGAGACCATTAGCAAAGGTTTGAAAACCAGTTGCAGACTCACCCAGAAGCATTTAAAGTGACCGTATAGCACAAAAAACACTACAAAATGATGACATTTCAACATTATTTGATCTTCAGCAATCCGTTAAATATCTAATAAAAAAATAAAAAAAATATGTTGGCAGTAAGCCAGTTTTATAATACAAGATTCAGGGTAACCCACAACCCAGTACTCTAGGGGTTAATACACATCACAAAACCTTGTGGCCTAGGAACAAACACTAATGCATTATATTAAAAAAAAATCATATTTTAACACAAAATAAAATTTTTTTAGTTTTTATGCCTGCTGTATTCCACAGCTTTAATGCAAAGCCAAGGCTGGATTTAAAATATATATATTTTAGTTGTACTTCCCACTTATTATAATATTTATGACATTCACATTTTCTATTGGCTCCTACGGCCCTGTCTCAGCTGTATAGCTTGATTTTTCTACTCCCTGCACTGCATATTGTTAAAACCTATAATTAAAAAATAAAATAAAACCTATTAATCACTGAAATGTAGCATTACCATTTAGCATTATTTTGTTTTTTCTCTGTAGTAAAATGATGTGGCTACTGGGGGGAATAAAGTGTTTTAAGATTGCTTTTTTTTTATTTTTTTATCTTTACTATGTTTCAATATCCTAGGCTAGAAAGCTTGCTGCAATGCTGAAAGATGCAGAAAGAAAAAATGAAGAGTTTAGCTTATTACTCAAATCACAGCAGATTGAGTCAGAGCGAGCAAAGAGTGACATTGAGCAGCTGTTCCAGCACAGCAAAAAGCTTCAAGCTGTTGCTGAAGAACACGAGACATTAAAAATATCATATACAGACCATCTTATGAGGTAAGAACACAAAGTATGGTTGGTTATGGTGTCCAATGAAGTAACTTTTTTTTTTTTTTTTTTTAGGTCAGAAAAAATACAATATTGCAATAATGTTTTAATAATGTCGACTAGGTATCCGTTGGATAACCTAATTAAAGACTACTTATTTTCTCTATTAAAATATTAACTGTAATATCTTCATATGTATAAACAGAACTCGCCAATTGTTTCTCTTTGCAGCTCCTATTAAATGATACATATGGAATTCTGTTTTCAATATCATGCCTATATGTGAACAGACTATTAAACATCCAGTATTGGTTTTATAATCACTTCTTAGGATCCCTCCCACCCCATCTTGTCAAGGGAATATTTGTTTGCAATTCGTGTAAATTTCCTAAATGTTACATTACCCGTTCACTACAAAAAAAAAAATGTTTATTGAAATAGCTATTGGCGTAAAAAATACTGAGTAGTAATGTTATTTCCGTAATATTTAATAGTAGTGTGTTCTCTTATTTATTACAGATATGAACTCTCAGAAAAGCAATCCAAAGAACTACAGGCGTCATATAATTTGTTAAATAAACAGGCTGAAACCATGAAAAAGTTGAATGATTCCTTAAAATTGCAGAATGACAAGTAAGTTACTATTGTCCTCAACATATATCTGCTAATGTTTTGTGTTTACACTTTACTTGAGAAAATGGATATTGTAGTTTTGAGTGGTACATTAGTCATTTTTTATTAGCATGTTAACTGTTTATATTTTAAATATAGTGTATAGGTCCAGTTATAGGTGATGTGCCGAAGATTGTCCTGTTTTAAACAGAGCTATTTTATGACTGTTATGTCCCAGAATGTAGAGCATGTGTTCTGAAAAGATAAGACCGAGTTTATATATGTTCACAATTTGCCCTACATCAGTGTCCTCCATGTTAATAAAAGGGCGATGGAAGGTTTTTGAATTTTACTAAATCTAGTATATACTTTTTTTTTTTTTTACTGTGTAAAATAAAAATACATAAAAGTAAATACAAAACTTGTTGTTAAATAAAAAATATTACTTGCTTGGGTCTGCCATCTGCAACTTACAATTAAACAGATTCTGTAGTTCTGGGTGTGTTATGGTCAATCATTGGTTCATATGAGACACCTCTCGACAATATTCTGCACCATGAGGGCGAGATGTGGTCCCGGAGAGGCTAGGGCACTATACTGCACATCCAGTCCTAACCTTATATTATTTCTCCCTGTGGAGGACACAAGAGGGCTAAAAGAAGCTACTCTCTGAGTAGATAACCAGACCCATAGAACAAACCTACTTATGTATTGTTCGTTCTCAGATGAGTGACTCAGATACTTTTTTTTATTTGTCTCACCCTAAGGGTGATAAGGGGCTCCAGATGTGGACTGCTTGCTCACTGTGCCTTAGGGAGTACAGCTGAACTTCACTGAGGTCCACAGAGGCCAAAATGTACGTCTGGGGTTTGCCGTTTCTCCTGGGGGTAGAATTCAGGGTAGAATTGCCTGGTATTTCGGGGCTGGATTTTGAGTGAGACCAGACTGATATACTTCAGATATTTCTCCCTGTGATGGGCACCAGTGAGCTAAAAGAGGTTGTTCTCGGAGTAGGTAACCAGACCTATAGAACCAACCTACTTAGGTGGTGTTCATTCTCAAATGAGCTTTCTGACTTTTTATTTGTATCTTTGTCTGCAATGTAATGTAAAATAAATGTTGCTATAGTGCATGTTCTTGACAAACTTTTTATTATTAATAAAATTTTAGATATTTATATACAATACATTATGAATTCTAGCGTTGTGTATAAAATATATATATTTACTTATACTGATAATGGTCAATCAAGGACTTGCACTATAGCAACAATTCAGTTGCTTGAGCAAATATTTTATTATGAACCATGGCAGTCCTGATTTTAATTCTGTATTTAAAGAATCGATTTTATTTTTTATACTCTGTGCTGTAGTATTTGTATTAATATTTTCCCTGATGTTTCAGTAGACTGACCGCCCCCTCAACCTTTCATCCGTATTGGTTGAGATTGAGCTTTTTTACTTTTGTTTTAAAAGGTGTTGATAATGTGTATAAAACTTTTGATCTATATTTGATATTCTTTAGTAATAACTGTTCACCACAAAGCTTTAGCAGTGTCTCAGATCTTAGACCATCTTAGACTGTGGTATAAGAAGGAAGTAGTCTCTGCTACTGAAATAACAAACAGTGCAACTCTCACCCCAGAATAAAATTTAACTTTTAATTGTATGTAATGTATATCTTATCCCACTCTTGTTCACTACATTAATTAAACCTGATTGTAATTCAACTTAAATATGTATTTGAGTAGATTTGTTTATATAAAACTATAATGTAAATATTATATATTAAAGTGTGGTGGCGATGTGCTTAAAATTAGGAATAATACGGTTTAACACCATAATATACAGAGTTGAAGTGCCAAAATGCCTAGTTTTCGCTTTCACCAATACATGAAGTAAATTTCATCAAAGTAAAAGTTTTGATATTTTATATGTGTACTCCGTTTCAGCTTTGTTATGGTAATACAAATATGTCCTTGGCGTGTCATACATTTAAAGAATGAGTCTGTTACAATTTTCAAAAAGCAAAAGGGTTGAGAATCGCTGATCTTTTGATTCACTATCAAGAGAATGCTGTAATTTTAAATCTAATGCCCTACCAAAACAAAATTAATGGGTGCTAACCTTCAAACCTGTATTAAACCCGAGCATTTACAGTACAATAGGTAGATTTTGGAATCAGGCTCCTGTTTTAAAGCCTTTGACTTTGCATGGTTCCCTTTTTTTTTTTTTTTTTTTTTTTTAACTCACGAGAGACTGTTAATTTCTAATTGAGCAAATGCTTGATCACTGCCAAGTCAAGGGGTCACTTCTATACTCCTTTTCCCCATCTATACTTCCTTGCTTGGTACCCTAATAAGTTCTTTTAGTTTTCAATATACCCTATATGCAAATGACACTCAAATTACCTCTCTTCGCCAGAACTATACCCCTCTCTTCTAGCTCTTGTTGCCAACTGCCTCTCTAGCATACCCTCCTGGATGTCTGCCCATCAACTCAAACTCAATATGTCAAAGACTGAGCTCCTAATCTTCCCACCCTCTTCCACAGCTTCCACATCACACCCACCTCTTAACTACTGCAACTCTCTCCTTGCTGGCCTTCCCATCACCACCTCTCTCCACTTCAGTCCATAATGAATACCTCCGCTAGGCTCCTCTACCATACTAATCGCACAGTGTCTGCAGCACCTCTCAATAACTACTAAGCTTCCCTTAGCCTCCAGAATAAAACTTTAAATCATGATCCTAATGTATAAAGCCCACAATAATATTGCACCCTCTTATATCTATACTCTCCCAGTCATCCTCTTTCAGCTAATGACCTTCTTTCCTCCTCTCACTCCCACCTTCAGGACTTTTCTTGTGCTGCCCCTGTTCTTTGGAACTACTTACCTTACTCAACTAGACTATCCTCCTGCCTCAAGTCCTACAAAACATCACAAAAAATGCATCTGTTTAAAGAAGCATGTCACCATCAGCCTTAATATGCGCATTATAATGTATATCACCCTTTGTACACTTGACTTTAAGCTCTCCATTTGTTTTTTAAAATTGTTTTTGACTAGGGAATGTCTGCATGTTACAAATTAAGGTTGTATTATGATGATGATACATGTACTTTTATTACATTTCAGAACAATCGCACAGCTAGAAGAAACTGAAAACCAACGGAAAGAATTAGCAAAGCAATTAAAAGACAGGGACAGCAACATACTTAGTAAGTAAGCTTTCTGTATCTGGTTCCCTCCTATTCCCAAAAAAATGTTATTTCACAAAACAATAATAAAAAAAAAATGTAACTGAAAAAAATTAAACAATCACATTTATGGTTCAGATTGTGAAATCTTATTAAAGTTTGTGTTTTAATTATTTGTATTCTGACTAAAACTTAAAAGAGCAATCTTATTTAGGCAGTTAAATCTAATTTACTTAAGATATTGGGACCTTTTAGTTAAATTGTATTGGATGTGCAATTGCACTTTTTCACTAATCTGAATATTATGTCTATTTAACCTTTTTGTGTTTGTTTATTTTTAAGATTTGCAGCAAAAAGTAAAGGGACTTGAAGAAAAGCTTAAAACGAAACAGAAAGAAAAAGAAGATATGGAAGAAACAATTGATATGCTTCGGAAAGAATTAAGTAAAACAGAACAAGCTAGAAAAGAATTAAGCATTAAGGTAAAAACATATTCTGCATGTAGGTGTACATTTTTCTGCTTTTACTGTTTTTGATGTGTGTAAATATACGTTCATACATATTTTTGCTGTCTTTTAAACGTGCCTGCACTCATACTGTTGTAGAAATACTTTTATAGAATAATATGACCTATACCTATATCTCTACATAATTTCTCACACTTGTATGCACCTTAGGCATCTTCCCTTGAAGTTCAAAAGACTCAACTTGAAGCACGTTTGGAAGAAAGAGAAGCTGTTCTGAAAGCCCAACAAGAAGAATTAAACAAGCACTCCCACATGATTGCCATGATACACAGTCTGAGCAGTGGAAAACTAAACAAAGAGAATGTGAATCTCAGTCTATAGAACTGTAAAACCATCTTAACGGCGAGCTACTGGTTAGGTTACTGTCGCATTGTGGCTTCTCATCCAGGATGTGATCCATCCACTTTTTTAATGTAATACTAATGTACAGATTAACTTTTAACCATTTTAAAGGCCACACTAATTAGCTTCTTATTTTTTCTATAGTGTCTCTTCTGTCATCAGCAAACTATATCCTCTTTCCCCCAAGCCTACTATATTGTTTCAGGTTTGTGTCGGTGATTAAATGTGGCATACAACAGTGGAATAAATTAACTATATTATTATTTCTTTCTTTACATTCTTTGACATGTTTTTAGGATTTTTATATTTTCTTCATATGTTATAATTTAAAAATATATTGTAAAAAGCCTGCAATTTCATAGCAATATGTCTTGTTGTGTTATATGCGATAATTTGGTTTCTGTTGACAAATATAGTAATGTCTAGCTGCTGATTTTTATTTTTTTATTTTTTTTTCCTAGAATTTTTCAGGGACCCTGTAGTGCAATTTATACATTTTTATAATTAAAGAACCAATACAGACAAACCTTGGATCAAGGGCCAGAAAAAAACTGGGGACAAGGGGACAAGTAGCAAGTTGTGAATATCTATGATCTTCTAATGCATATAGCTTGGTCAGCATCTATCTATCTATTGGTCGACTTGGTCATATGCTGCAGTTTAAAGTGCTCCACTTGATCATGTGGACCAATAAGAAGCCGATGACTATCCTGCATGCATTAGGAGAAGCAACCTTTAGAATAGGTCACGTAGTGACTGAATATCATTATGCTAGATTGAACTGGTACTTGGTTGCTTAATTCAGAAAATTACAGTTCATAAAACAGGAGTGACCTAAGCCCTCTGCTAATGGGATATTCTCAGCAGGAAGCTTCAAATGTCAATACTGACATTTGGTAAAACTGAGTGAAAAGTAAATCTCTCTAGCTATTCTATTGACCCATCACAGCGTCATTCCGAGAGAACTACCCCTGGCAAGCCAGAGGCCCAAAATACAACAAACTTTCTGATAGGATCAGATTAGTGAGTAATCATGTATTCTGATGTGTGTATATATTATATCTGGGTACCAAGATGTAATTAGAGACAATAATGCACAGAGTCAGAGTGTCATCAGAATAATCTCTGAGTTTATTTGGGCTGCAACCCCTTATATAGCATAACACACGTCACAGCAAATAGACAGAAAAAGACACTTGCTTGCAAATATGTATTTAACCCTATTTTCAACTATGCTAACTCTCAGCAAAACAATCCTTATCTAATCCTGGCTTCCTATAGATATTTTGTCTCAGCAGTTGCTGAGACAAAAGAAAAGAAACTGGAAACAGATGCACAAGGGAATATTACCTTAAACATTTCTACAGATAACCCACTTAAACATTCTAGTAAGATACAAGGAAAAAACAAGCTGATATACTTTTTATAATCATGATATTCTTAGCCAATTTCTTCATAATGAAGAAATTAAATACCTAACACTTTCCCATTGATTTTTCCAAAAACCCTAAATTACTTGGCTCTCGTAATTCCTAAAATGCTTTACCCCTTCCCAATCGGACCCCCGCTGTATTTAAATAATTAACCCCCCGCCACAGAGGTCCAACAAAGACCACCACAACATTTAAGTGTTAACCCCCTTTAAGGACACACAACCTCTTACGAATTAACCCCTGACGCAGGAGTCCTATAAATACCCTGCAACTAATCAATGAAGCCCATACTACAGGGGTTTATACAGACTCCCATGGTAACTGATTTTAACTCTCTACCTAATATAGGAGTCTATCTAGACCCCATGGTATACTATATTGACCCCCTACATACCATAAGGGTCTATACAGACCCCATGGTAAACTAAATTAACACATGAAGTGCCATGGGGGTCCACCAGGACCTCCATGACACTCTTAAGTTAAACACTACACTATTAAAATGTAATCTTCCCCAATAAATGCCAAAAAATAAAAAAATACAATTAAAATAACATAATAAAATAGAACCTGTAAAATGAATACTTACCTAGTTCTTATGATCATCCAGCGATCATTGATGCCCTGGTCCTCATTCTTCAGCACTGGAGCAGTCTGGGTTAACACTTAAGTTGCCCTGAGGGTCTCAATGGACCCCCGGGTTATGGAGATGCGGTGATCAGGTAGGGGGTTTCAGTGGGGACAGGGATTCATGGTTATTCCCTCCACCGCGTCTCTGAATGGAGAGAATTTCCAGGGTTTCTCATTAGTTTAGGTTTATTTGTGCCCAGTAATTTACGGAGCACAGCCTTTCCAGTAAAAGGCGGAGAGAAAAAAAAAAAGGGACATTGGAATCCATTTTGTCATGTATCATGAAGGTTTGTGTACGTGTATAGACATAACATGGGGAAGGTTTATATGGAAAAATATGGTGACGGCAAGTACAATAACCAATAATTCAAACCTTTTATTTTTCTTGCTCCATTTTTATTCAACTGATCGTTGACTACTCTAAAGGTCTGATCTCTTCTTGTGAGACATATATGTAGTAGAATACAGTGATCCTGGGTTGTTGTAGCATGTCTTTATTTAAACATTGCATTCTAGGCCAACAAATTAAGTATATCTTTAGAGTGGTTTACTATAGGCTGGCATAATTATAATGATGGAAGCAATAGTCTGGACACGTAAAATAACCCTATGAGCAGAGCAATGCAGTAAAAGATAGTCAACAGGGGGATATAGGTCCAAATCAAAAACTCCATTCCATTAATCAAAATAACAAATCTCAACCTGAAGCCTCACATGCTCATCCAGGATAACTAAGTGTTGCATGTTCTTTTCAGGTTCCTGTAACTAAACAAATGTCCTCCATTTGCCCTTCTGAATACCCTCAATTTAAAATAGTTTCTATCGATACAAAAATAGGAGTTCCTGATTTCTCACTTAATTTTCATAACTAAAAAGAAATAGACTACAACTGGTCTAAGGGACAGAAGTTTCACCCATGCATGGGTGAAATGAGAAGTTCCTCCTACCTTTTTTACTTTTCAAAAGTATGCTTTAAATAGATAGTTTTGTTTTACAAAACACACTATTTATATTCTGAATATATATGTTTCTGTTAAGGTGGGAAAACATACCTTTTGTTCTCTAAGCTTGTTTTTATTAGTTATATGGTAAATAGTCTTGCTAAACATACTCCCATTTGTATTTTTTTTAGATTCGGAATATGAAATGGCACTCCTCATAGCCCTGATGGAAGGATTTCCTTACTTTAGAATATGAGTCAGTTAGCAGGGAGTATAGGCATTTTCTCTCAACATAGTAGTAGTTAATAGGGGTAAGCTTTGTTTGGGTCCTTGGGACCTGTATTTTTAGATCTTGGAGAGGAAAATAAAGGCATTCCACCAAAGTTTTGGGGGGTCCTGGGGACATTTTATGTTCTGGCTAGGTTATTATCTTCTCCATCTCCGGGTCAGATACATCAGTGCTGTCCAGCTTTTAATATGGAGTGCTAGAGTATTATTATCCGGTGAGGTGGTGGGCTAGATGCACATTTTAAAAATGTATATCTAAACATACACATTAATATGTATCTAGAAATTGAATGAAATTATAGATTTAGAAATTTTATATGTGATGTCCCAAGGGTTTTATGTAATGTAAGGTGTGTGGGCCACAAACTGCTCTTGATAAATGAAACAACATTTTACCCATAGACAACGTGTAAAGAAGTCTATTTACATTAAGAAATTATTGATAAATGTGTCTAGAGCAATTAGATGAGTCATAATAATCAAAATAGAGATTCACTGTTAAGAATTTGGAATGCAAATAACAGGTTTCATACTTTTTTTTTTATTTTTTATTAGAGCGATGGTACTTAAGTGGATTTACCTTACAAGTAAATGCTGATAAATTGCAGAGTGCACTAATTGTGCCCAGGTGAGAGGGGTGTGGCTTGACTGCTAAACTAGTATAAAAGGTTTGTGAGCTGTTTTGGGCCTGTTTACAGGTGGATTTACCGTACAAGTAAAGACTGATAAGTTGCAGAGTACACTAATTGTGCCAAGGTGAGAAGGCAGAAGTTAATATAAACAGGAGAAGGGGTGAACTTGTGAGCTTGCGAACATTTTCAGTATCAAGTGCAATTCTAGTAAAAGTGTAGGAGTTTAAATAAAAGAGGGACTTCAAAGAAACGGAGGGCAGATTTATAGTGCAAAGGAGGAAAACTTTTTATACAAATATATTATTCTTTATTTTTCCCACTGAAATTTTGTAGACAATAATAATAATAATTATGAGTCAGTCCAGTGGCAACCTCTCTGTGTACATCCTGTCATATGTATGCAATACTGGAACAGATGAGTCAGGGTCCATACCTCTGTGAGAGGTGTGAGCATGTTGCCTCTCTGAAAGCTCAAATTGGAGATCTGGAGCGGAGAATTGCAGCACTTAGTGATATTGCTCCACTGGAAAGGGGGTTGCTGCTCATCGAGCACAGTTTAGCATGGAGGGTGGAGCTGGGGCTAGTGAGGATGTCCAGGGAGGTAGCTGGGTTACAGTTACAAGGGGAAGCAGGGGGAACAGGAGGAGGCAGGCCAGTTCTGAATTGGCAAACACAAACAGATTTGCCAGATTGAGTGAAACTGTTGGGGATATCCATTCGGGAATGGCAATGTCAGATAGAGCTGTTCCCTCTAACAGCCGGGAGAACAGCTCTACTGGAGGAGAGGGAGGGCAGAATAGCAGAGCAACAGACAGGTTTTGGTTGTAGGGGACTATATTATTAGGAAGGTAGACACAGTGATTTGTCACCCAGATCCCAGCAATCGAACAGTTTGCTGTCTCCCGGGTGCTCGGGTTCAACATGTTGTGGGAGGTAGTACTAAGTACTTCAAGTACAGTGGCAGGCACTTCAGAACTACAGACTCATAACATAATGTGTATGCTTGATCATGCCAGAAGCTTGCCATGAAAAATGGGAGAGTTAGAATTATTAGCAATTAATGAAAAATGGGATTTAATAGGCATTACTGAAATGTGGTGGGATGAATCTCATGACTGGACTGTTAATCTGGATGGTTATAACATATTTAGGAAAGATAGAGGCAATGGTAAAAGAGAAGGAGGGATTTGTCTGTATGTTAAGCCTGAATTTAAGCCTATAGTCAGAGAAGATATTTATGGTGGTCCTAGTGATAAAGCTGAATGTTTGTGGGGAGAGTTAAATAGCGGAGCAGCAAATTCTAAAAGAATATTAGTAGGAGTATGCTATAAACCCCTAAATATAGCTGAAAGTGAGGAAATACAATTATTGTTACAGATTGAAAATGTAGCTAAGCATGGTCAAGTTCTAATAATGGGAGATTTTAATCACCCTGAAATAAACTGGATAAATGAGACCAGCAGTTCATCTAAGGGGAGCAGGTTCTTGAGTACACTCAGGGATCATTATCTGGCCCAGGTTGTACAAGAGCCTACTAGAAATGAAGCTATCTTAGATTTAGTCATCACAAATAATATTGATATAGTATCAAATGTTGGAATAGGGCAACCTTTGGGAAACAGTGATGACAACACAGTCTCATTTGAGATTGAATTAAAAAAACAAAATTTTAAGGGGCCAACGAAAACTCTTAATTTTAAAAGGGCAGATTTTAACGGTCTAAGGGCAGCAATACAAAGTATAGACTAGGACAGAGAACTGGCAGGTAAAAATACTGAACATAAATAGACAACATTTAAATCCTTACTAAATATACATACACATCGGCATATACCATGTGGGAATAAAAGTAAAAGGAGTAAATCCCATCCAATGTGGCTTAACAATGATTTAAAGATCAAGATAAGGAGTAAAAAACAGGCATTTAAATTATACAAACAAGAGGGGACAGAGACTTCTTTACGGGAGTACAAGGAAATCAACAAGGCTTGCAAAAGCGCTATTAGACTGGCTAAAATAGAAGATGAAAAATGAATTGCAAAAGAGAGACAAGACTAACCCTAAAATATGTTTTAAGTATATTAATGGGAAGAAAGCCAGGAAGGAAGCTATAGGAACATTACAATGTGACACAGGCTGTCTGATAATTAGTGACCAGGAAAAGGCAGATGAGCTAAACAGGTTATTTTCTTCGGTATACACAAGGGAGGTACCAGTGGTTGGGACACGGCAACATAATGAGGCTACACTACCTTTGACAAATAATTGGTTAACACAGGAAGCAATCCAAAAGAGGTTGTAAAAAATAAATGTTAATAAAGCCCTGGGTCCTGATGGAATACATCCAAAGGTACTAAGGGAACTGGGTTCTGTAATAGCCAAACAATTATATTTACTTTTTCAAGATTCACTCAACACAGGGTCTCTACCAGATGACTGGAGAAAAGCTGATGTGATACATATATTTAAAAAGGGAGCAAGAGCAAATCCGGGGAATTATAGACCAGTGAGCCTCACTTCTGTAGTGGGGAAGCTTTTAGAAGGGTTAATAAGGGATAATATACAAGAATATGTCTATTTGAACAGGATTATAAGTAGGAGTCAACATGGATTTATGAGGGATAAGTCATGTCAAACAAATCTAATTAGTTTCTATGAGGAGGTTAGTAGGAACCTGGATGAAGGCAACTCAGTGGATGTAGTATTTTTGGATTTTGCAAAGGCTTTTGATACAGTGCCATATGGGAGACTATTATGCAAACTAAGAGATACAGGAGTTGCAGTAAATATCTTCTCATGGATTGAGAGCAGGCTAAAAGACAGGACGCAAAGGGTTGTTGTAAATGGAACATACTCCGATTGAACTAATGTGGTAAGTGGGGTTCCTCAGGGTTCAGTATTAGGTACTCTCTTTTTTTTAACATATTTATTAATAACTTAGAGGTAGGATTGGAGTGTGGTGTCTCCATTTTCACTGATGACACAAAATTGTGTAAGGTAATTAAATCAGATCCAAAGGAATTTACATAAAATTGAGGAATGGGCATCTAAATGGCAGATGAGATTTAATACGAATTAATGTAAAGTTATGCATCTGGGAAGGAAAAATAGCCATGCAATTTATAATCTTAATGGAGCAAATCTATGTGTGTCATATATTGAAAGGGATTTGGGAGTACTTGTGGACAACCACCTAGGTAACAGTGCTCAAAGCCAAGCAGTAGCTGCAAAGGCAAATAAAATATTAGCATGTATTAAGAAGGGTATAGAAGCAAGGGAAGCAAATATAATGCTGCCACTATACAAATCTCTAGTACGCCCTCATTTGGAATATGGAGTACAATTTTGGCCACCACTTCATAAAAAGGACATTTTAGAGCTGGAAAAGGTACAGAGGAGGGCAACAAAACTAATAAGGGGAATGGAGAGGCTAAGTTATGAAGAAAGACTAACCAAATTAAACTTATTTTCTCTAGAAAAAAGCGTCTAAGAGGAGATATGATTACCTTATATAAATACATCCAGGGTGAGTATAAAGATTTTTCAAGGGAGCTTTTTGTGCCAAGAGGTTTTCAACTGACAAGAGGACATCCCCTGAAGGTTAGAAGTAAAAAGATTCCACCTTAAAGAAAGAAAAGGATTCTTCACAGTAAGGGTGGTTAATCTGTGGAATTCTCTACCAGAGGAGGTGGTGACAGCGGATTCGATAGATAACTTTAAAAGGGGATTGGATTTATTTCTAATTAAAAAGGGAATTCAGGGTTATCGTGGATATTTAGAGAGGCAGTATTGATCTAGGGAGAAGTCCGGTCGCCGGTGTCTGGGATCAGGAGGGATTTTTTTTTTTTTTTTTATACCAATAATGAATTAATAGCTAATCCGCATATTGCAGATCAGAGGAGATCTGAAAAGGTTGAACTTGATGGACTGAAAGTATTTTTTCAACCTTAAATACTATGTACTATGTAACTATGTACTAGAACAATCAAAAGGCCTGCATTTTTATTTTTTTAAACTAGTGCTCTTTGCATTGGAGGTGCTATCAACCAAGATGGCCACATCCTGCAGTTTCTCCTTGGGAGGTAGTTTAATTCCTGGGCATCCTAATCTGTCCAAATTGTTTGTGAAGTACAGAGGAAAGCATGAGGAAAGTAATGCCAAGTCTTCGCTATATGAACCAGCAGTTACTTCTGTGCACTTGGTAGCACAGAGATAACATCTGGAGCTATCGGAGATCCCTGAAACAGCCTGGAGTTATCACCCCTCCAGTGCTTCTGTAATCTTCTAATAAGACCTCTAAACTTCTCATGCTTATTCTTAGCCTGAGTCGGCAACATACAAGGAGTTTCTAAAACTGTAGTTGATGTGTAAATGCACAGTACCTTAACATCTATTCTGCTCAGCACTTAACCTGGCAAGCTAAATATGGACAGAGTCTATAGACCACTTGGAAGTAGGAAGCAAGGAGGCTATCCAACACATGTTATGCTCAAAATGAAGCATCTAAATTTCAGTCCTTTTCTGATTTGACATCAAACACTCTCTACAAATGGCATAAAATGAAACCTAGATGGACGATTGAAAGAACAGAGGAATCCAATATTTATGAGGTTTTCCTATTTAAGTTGATCTACATGTACCAAGGCAAATAATACTCTGCAGAAGATCCTAAGAATATGAATACCCTAATAGAATATTTGGACCTCTTAAAACTTCCTTAGTGATCAATGAGACCACCCCCTCCACTAGGTCCTCTAATTTGGATCTGCCCCCCCCCCCCCTTTGCAATTTGCCTCCTTAAAACAGAGACTAATGCAGAGCCATTTGTACCCTCCCTTGATCCAAGAGACAACTTTGCATGGATAAACAATTGGAATGGCATTAGATACTGAAACAGATTAATTTTATTTTTCTTCCCCATTTATTATTTTTCAAGTTTATCTTGGCTCTGGGAATTTCTCTATTGTTTCTCATAATGTGCTGGGGTTTCACTCCAGGTTCAAAAAGAAAATTGTGTTTAGGCATTATATTGAATTTAAATCATATATATTTTTTTTTGCTGTTTGCTACTGTGAAATATTTGCACAGCTACAGTCCTGTTAATGGAAACATGTTTTTATAAAAGGCATTATTGTACGATCAAGAGAAAAAAATACATGAGGTAACCTCGACTTTTCGTCTTTGGCATTTTATAGTGAAAAAAGTACAGGAACTCATGTTATGGATAAGGATCAGTACAAAATGTATAAATGTATTCGTGCACCTACTTATATATCTTATCTTTGCAGTATTATCGTATAACCAAGTTTTACTAATAAATGCTGAATCATTGGGAGACTCTAAAATGGAGGATTTGACACTCCCCTTTTCTGTAAGATGGAGACAGCACTATTTCCGGTCTGTTAAGGATGACGGGTCTTAACAGACACAGGACACGAGGAGGAGAAGCACCATCTTGTCTTTGTCTTCTATTTCTTACCAATGAGAGTAAGACCCATCCTCTTGTGGGATGGGTCTTGGAGACTCCTTAATGCTTTAATCCAATGTCTGATCATAACTTTGTAGAAGCAGACTTCTCAGAACCAATGAATTACTGAATAAACCTGATGTTTTACTTAATGTAACTCTTTATCTGATTACTAAAAACTATATATATGAGGACTGACTTAATAAAGACAGTACCGAGAAACTTTATACCAGAACTCAGTGTCGGTGTATTATTTCTCTACAGTGTGCACACTATATAAATACTCTTAATTTGGACAGGGACAGATATCTCCTGGTAAATACTTTGATATTTACTCTTACAAATGGCGACCACGAAGGGACTTGGGGTTTAATCGAAACTGCAACGGACGACAGGAGTGCGGACAGACTTCATGAGAACAGGCGGAGCCTGATCACCTCCGGTACACGGTAAGGACATGATTAGTACCTTATCCGTGTAGACCTGTTCTTGGAATTCTGCCCGTTGTCTAGCTCTGTTGTAAGTGACGATTACAAAAGTACAGGTGATATTTTGCCTCAAGTCCATTAAGAACCCTGTACAAAATATAGTGATATCTGTCGCCTGTGTATGTCTGTTGGAGCGCATGTCTGTCGGTATTGTGAATTTGAATTCTTTAGACATATGGTTCAGGACCCACACACATGTGTGTTTTTGACTTTCTGGAAGACGTTTGATTTGTACCCAGTGACGTACAAATACATAAAACCAGAGGTCGCAAATACGAACTTGCATATGTGTGCCCTGGGGAAATAGATATTTGTTTCCCTGGGAAATGTCTATGCATGTTGGATAGACGATATCTCTTGAGGGTCATGATGTTCGGGCCGGCTAAGTAGCTTGAAAACTTTAAGGGACGTCTGTCATTCACTACGGGTGGTTACGTGTGTGTGTCATATATGCGCATGGTCTTGAAATCATATGTCTTTTGAATCTGAAGTTTTCTGCAGAAAAGGTTTGATGATTATAACGTTATATGCTATGTCATTGCTGGTTGTGATGCATGTTTTGATGAAAAATACAGCTTAATACTTCTCCCCCTGGCGCCACTATTTACCTCTCTCCCTCAAAGTGCTGGAGCTGAGACACTGCTCTGTGTGTTTTTGACCTTCAGGTCACACAGCTGCAGTGAGATTCAGAGAGAAATCCCTCACTCTCCCCCCTTGGTTCCTCACTCCCCCCCCCCTGCCAGTTTCATTTAACTCATTCAAAGAATGTGTCCTGGTTGAGACAACTATTTCTATATCAAATATTTAAAGTTCTATAAACTACAGGGGGAGATTGATTTAAGAAGTATAAAATAGTACAGGATATAAATGTAATACAACTATGTTCTGTTGATTCATATGTATCTGTCCACTATCTTTGTTTCTATCAGTTCCCAGTGGTTAAGTGGTAAAAAAAAAAAAAAAAAAAAAATTTTTTAACCCTCCGTAACCAGTCGACCAAATTAAGATCTCTCTCTCTCTCTCTCTCTCTCTCTCTCATACATATATATATTACTACCCCGTTAAACACTTGCTGCTAAATACGTGTTTATTTCACATAAATATGGGACAGAATCAGGTGAAATTGTCTGAGGGCATGTTAGCTCGTGACATAGTTAAAAACAGGAGTGGCGAAGCCGCGATAAACCGATGTGCAAAAATGTTTAAGATCTGTGGTATTACCAGTGTCGTAGGAGGGCATTTGAAGGCAGAAGAGTGGCGTAAAGTGTTGAGAGATAATAAAGGACAGTTACAAGATTGTGGTTTATTGCCTAGTGCAGAGATGTGGTACAAAGTGGCTAGAGCAATTACACAGGAAGGGTGGATAGAAAAGGAAATTGAATTAAAAGGAAGGAAAATGTATGTGTATCATGCTCCGTGTGAAGTTGTCAGTCCTCTGAACTCACCCGAACAAAGAGATTCCATAAAATCACAGTCCAAAGATGGCGCTCACACACACACGAAGGAGGAGCTGCACTCACCCCTGAATACTGCCCAACATAACGTGATGTCACACGTCACACCATCTGTCCAAAGGGCTCCGCCCCTTACTCCCACTTCACCAGAAACACATCCCACTTGCTTGTATCCAGTATTGACTTCAAACGGAACACTGTATTCTCCATACCCGATATTCCCATCTGTTGAGGTACCAATTATAACGGAACATCCATCAGCCAGTACTGACACCCATAGTGTGCACAGTTCACATACCTCGACAAAGAGTCCCCTGTTTAAAACATTGCCGAATCAGACCACAACACTGGAAACACAAGCTCTGCCTATCAATCACCCACAAGATAGCTCAGACGAATCCAGTGACGATGTAAGGGGAGGAGAGAGTGTCGTAGAGTGGACAAATAGAAACTCTGATTCAAAAGTGAAATCCAAGAGGAGGAACAAGAAAAGGGGAAGTCTAATGTACGTTGCATTTACCCCAACACAAGCTACCTCCCTTATTAATACATTACCAGATCCTGAAAAACAACCTATGCCTTTTTATAGGAAGATTGTACAAATTCAAAAGACATACTCAGCAGCTTGGGAGGATCTCATCAGCTTATGTGAGATTAAAGCAGGAGATTCATACTGGCCTATCATGCGGAATGCCATAGATCCTTATGATACACACTGTTCAAAACATGACTTTACATCAGGCATACAATTCTGCGACCTGTTAAGATACTGGGCCAAAGATAAACTCGCAGATCAAGCTGTCAGTTTACAGGATATCAAACAAGACAGAGACGAATCTGTAGAAAAATACCATGCACGACTCACACAAGTGTTTACAGATCTTGGCTTCAGTCCACATAATAAAACACATACGCAGATGTTAAGTACAGCCTTCGTGCTGGGATTACATGAGACAATTCAGAAGGGCCTATTGACGTCTAGACCAGAATATAGAGTGTTACCTTTAGATACCTTACTGTTGGTTGCTAAA
Organism: Discoglossus pictus; assembly: GCA_027410445.1. Classification (NCBI taxonomy): domain Eukaryota; kingdom Metazoa; phylum Chordata; class Amphibia; order Anura; family Alytidae; genus Discoglossus; species Discoglossus pictus. Next base: position 267,103,805 of record CM050164.1, read on the forward strand.
GGGCTGGAGACAGCAGCGGCTAAACAACCTGTATCATCAGCATCCAAAAAGACGGCTGTACTTATGGTGAATTCTGAACAATCACCACGGAAAGAAACAAGACAGTGTTATAATTGTGGGAAAACAGGACACCTTAGCAAGAATTGCAAGGCACCCAGGAAGGCAAGACCTAGACAGCAGACAGATGGTAACAATGCAGCACCTGTGCTTCAAGCTACAGCATAGGACGGGGGTGAGCCTGTGTCAGTGTCCCCTATTCTGGCAGTTTCTTCAGGGGATGGCGAGGTAGGACCACAAGCTATTGTGACACTACCAATAGAGGGGACGCCCACAACCTTTCTCATAGACACAGGTGCAGCCAGAAGCGTTCTAAGAACACAAGATCTGCCCGATATATCTTACCTGTCTGACATTGATGTCGCGTGTGTAGGAGTAGATGGTGTCCCCATCTCCAATCATTTAACCCAACCTATGCAAATAGGCCCATTTCCAGATCTACTTGCAAGATTTGTAGTATCCTCTACTTGCCCTATAAATCTGTTAGGTGCAGACGTGCTTTCCCGACTACAAGCATCCATCTCATTCACTCCAGATGGAACTGTACAAGTGTCTACACCTCTACAAGTCACTGACACGTCAGCCCTTTGCTCACTGCCCATATTACTACACATAGATGTCAATAGCATCTGTAATACAGGGCCAGATGATATCTTGGACAAGATTCCAGCAACACTCTGGTCACAAGGACCGGAAGATATCGGACACCTAAGGGTGCCACCAGTCACAGTAAAACTAAAACCTGGAGTAGAGCTACCACGCAAGCCACAGTATCCTCTGAAGCCAGCACAAATAGATGCAATCTCTCAACAGATAGAAAAATTGGTGCAGCAAGGGGCGTTGATCCCATGCACGTCACCTTGCAACACGCCCCTCTTTCCAGTAAAGAAGAAATCCAAAAAGGGAGAACCAGTAAAATATCGTATGGTACAGGATTTGCGAGCAGTCAATGAAGCAACCATATTAGACACTCCTATAGTGCCTAATCCGAACACTCTCCTCTCTGGAATACCTCCAGCAGCTGCATACTTTACCGTAGTGGATTTAGCAAATGCTTTCTTCAGTATTCCCCTTGACCCTTCTTGCCAGTATCTGTTTGCTTTCACACATGATCATAATCAATACAAATGGACTGTAATGCCTCAAGGAGCACAGAATTCGCCCAGCCAGTTTGCCAAGGCTATGAGCCATATCCTAGACTCCTGGCAACAAGCGAATCCTGACATTGTATTGCTGCAGTATGTTGATGATCTCTTGTTATGTGCAGAAGATCTTCCCACAGCTACAAGGACATCAGAAAGCCTGCTGAGACACTTGGCAGAACAAGGATGCAAAGTATCCAGAGACAAACTACAGTGGTGTAAGCAGACAGTCATATTTTTGGGACACTGCCTGTCAAAAGGTGTGCGTCATCTCACACGCGCCCGTGTGCAAGCAATAGAAGACATGTCAGTCCCTGAAGGACATAGACCCCTGCATGCTTTCCTAGGTCTAATATCTTACTGCAGAGCATGGATCCCAGAAGCATCCCTTCTAATGCAACCCTTGTATGATGTATTAAAGACTGAACCATATGAGATGACACAGACAGCCCTGGATAATTTCTACACCCTAAAGAAAGCTATCTCATCAGCACCAGCACTAGGATTACCAAACTATGATCTCCCATTCAAACTCTTTGTATCAGAAAGAGAAGGACATGCAATGGGAGTCTTGACACAGTCCCATGGAAACAGACAACGACCTATCGGCTATTTCTCATGTCAATTAGATGCCGTGGCAAGAGGAGGACCGTCTTGCCTCAGAGCAGCACTGGCAGCACATGCCTTACTGGACAAAACAAATGACATAGTCCTTGGCTATCCTCTGACAGTTCTTGCACCACATGACATTGCGGCCATCATACAGCAGACTCAACCTAAGCACATGACAACAGCCAGACACCTCCGTCTGCAATGTTCCCTCCTTCTACCAGACAATGTTACCTTACAGAGATGTTATGTTCTCAATCCAGCCACTCTCTTACCATTTCCAGAGGGGGGAGATGAGGAAGATGGATACTTTTGGTACAGCCTGATTTTGAACCCAAACTCAGGAATAACCAATTTATATGTAAAAAGACGTCTACTGGAAGGTGGTGGAAACGGCCAGACGCTCACAGATGAGACACAAGACCCTTTATATTGCACACTGTGGAATAAACAATCTCCAGGCCGAGATTTCCAATATGAAACAAGCCTCACTAAATTGAAACAGGTCACCTTAACACTAAAGACATTGTACAACAATGCAGCAGGTGATAGTGCATTTACGGTGGAGCTCCCACAAGAAGCAGAAGCGCTCTACAAGCATTGGGATACAGAAATTCCACATGTTGCAGTATCCAAGTTCGCACCGGATGGATGGAAGACATTGGGAGCTGCATTAAAATGGTGGGAATCTGCGGAGGAAGAGGAGTTGGAAGAGGAAGGAGTGGGAAAGAAGAATCTCCACTGGCTAGCAGACAGCACTCCCAGTATACAAGCCAGAGACCCATATGCAGTCCCAGGACTCACAAATCCACCCCATGACTGCCTTCAACAAATGGAAATGGAGACCTCACACCTTGCGAATGTAAAAGACCTTGCCCTGACAGACCCAAACATCACTCTGTATGTGGATGGATCAAGGTATGCTGACGAGAATGGAAAATATCACACAGGATATGCTGTGACTACGGAAAAAGACGTGATACAAGCCTTCTCACTACCTCCCTCCATGTCAGCACAAGAAGCAGAGTTGATTGCATTGACCAAGGCCTGTGAGGTTGCGACAGGAGTCCGAGCCAACATCTATACAGACTCAAGATATGCTCTAGGAGTGACTCAAGACTTTGGAATAATCTGGAGAGCTAGAGGATTCATGACAGCCGCAGGCACTCCAGTGAAGCATGACAAAGCCATCCGTGAACTACTAGATGCTTTAGCACTACCGAAGGAAGTAGCCATACTGAAAGTGAAGGCACATGGGAAGCTAAATTCAGACGAAGCACGAGGAAACCATCTAGCAGACCAGACGGCTAAGAAGGCAGCAATAATATCACAGGAAATAGAAAGGAGAGAGGTGGATGGAGAAATAAACATCTATACAATGCAGACTCTGCCAACAGATTTAAAACTGCTCAAAGAATTGCAAAAGACGGCAATTCCAGAAGAAGTGAACAAATGGAAAGCAAAGGGAGCAGGGTTAAAAGATGGACTATATGTTGACAATCTGAGATTGTGCTTGCCAAGGAGCTTGTACCCAGCAACAGTACAATGGGCACATGGGCCAGCACACCTGTCAAAGACTCTCATGAATAACTTAATAAATAAGTATTACATGGCCCCAGGCATCACTACTCTGACAAGCACCTATTGTAAATCGTGCAGTATTTGTGCCAAATGCAACGTAGGCCGCACCGAGAAACCACCACAGAGACACTTGGCAAAAACATTGTATCCATTCCAGAGGATACAAATTGACCACATACAGATGCCAAAGAGTGGTCGGTATGAATATGCGTTAGTCATTGTGGACATGTTCTCAGGATGGCCAGAGGCCTACCCAGTCACAAACATGACAGCAAAAACAACTGTGAAACGTCTATTAACAGAGGTCATTTGCAGATATGGGGTCCCTGAAGTGATAGAGAGTGACCAGGGACCAGCTTTTACAGCAGTATTGGCCAAAGAAATATGGACAGCCCTAGGAGTCACCCTCTCCTTTCATACGCCTTACCATCCTCAAAGTAGTGGGAAGGTGGAACGTATGAATGGTACCTTGAAATCTAGGATGTTGAAAATGTCACAAGAAACTGGTATGCCATGGCCTGAAAGTCTCCCCATAGCCTTGTTCAGTGTCAGGTATACCCCTAGAGGGAAACATGCATTGTCTCCCCATGAAATCCTGTTTGGGTCTGCTCCTAGGCTAGGGTGCTACTTTCCTCAGCAATTGCAACTTAAATCTGATGTACTTGTTGACTATGTAATTGTATTGTCCACCGCATTGACTAAAATCCATGCACAAGTGTTCTCTTCTATTTCAGATTCGGAAGTAATCACTGGTACTCATCAACTACTCCCTGGAGATTGGGTCCTAGTTAAGAAATTTGTGAGGAAAACCCCTTTGGAACCCAGATACGAAGGCCCATTCCAAGTACTACTGATCACAGCTACATCAGTAAAGCTGGAAGGGAAAACTACTTGGGTCCACGCATCCCATTGCAAAAAGGTTCCTCCCCCTGATGATCAGGAACCAACACAATGAGTACACTTCAGTGGTTCGTCTTGTCTCTCATGACAATTTCAAATATTGCTCAACAGGTAACCATTACAAAAGGTAAAGATGGTATTACATTTTGGTATAATTCTCGTAATACACATGTTGCCACATACACCTTTGACTTTTGCGACATCGTTTCTTGCCCTCCAATCCCTGAACAATGTGATATATACAAGAGAGATATATACATATGTCTCATTGATGAAACTGTTGGAAAACGCTGTGAAACATGGCAGGCAGTGGGATGGGGCACTGGAACACTTTGGGGGTACAGACCTCAAAGCGCCGCAGATAAGAAAGATGACCAAGGTAGATCCCTCCTCGACCGAATGACTCTAATAAAGACTGGTCGATGTCTGAATAGTGGGGTATCTGGTTCTGATATGCAATTGACTCTGACCATACAAAACCCTTGTCCCATGGATGCTGACACATATATACTGAGGTCTTGGGCTAGAGGACAAGGTGTTAAGATAATGGGCGAGTTTAAGATAGCAGATTTATATAAGCACCCAGATTTACCTCTGGCATTACAGACATTGAAGCCAGGGCCCCAGATCATTGGAACAATGACTGCTGCTGGAGACCCAACCTATGAGGACACGTTGGCTACTGAGACTGGATTCTCAGACCTTAATGTATGGTTGGAATGGATGAAATACAATGTACAGGAAAGTAATAAGACCAATTGTTATGTGTGTGGCCATGCTAGGCCTCACTTAGGCACTGTTCCATTTATTATACCTTTGAAGGAAGAGACATGTTTTCTAAAATTGTTCAAAACATATAGTCATACGGATGAGTGTGAACAATGGAGGAAGACGTACCCTGTGATGACTGGTAATCCCCACCCAGGGAGAGGTATAACTATATACCCTGGAAATTATACATGTTACAGGAGAAACATTTCTCAGGGGTTCAACCTGCAGAAGTTCCCAAGTGGGTTTTGTCACAAATATAGAGATGGGTCATCTACACTGTTAATCAATCAGACCCAATCTTTGGGGGACATATATTGGTTGTGTGGAGATATGAAACTCAGGGTAAGACTGTCAGGAGTATGGCGTGGGGAATGTACCTTGGCTAAAGCCATAATGCCGTTACACATTGTTCCAACCTATTATGGTGATCCAGATGGTATTCCTCAGACACAGTTCAGAAGGAAGAGACATACATCATCATCTGAGCCTAGAGAAAGTTTTGACTCCCATGTGTACATAGATTCTATTGGAGTCCCAAGGGGGGTGCCCAATGAATTTAAAGCCCGTAACCAAGTAGCAGCAGGATTCGAGTCACTGATACCCATGATTGGAGTAAATAAGAACGTTGCCTGGATCAATTATATTTACTATAATCAGCAACGATTTGTTAACTACACTAAGGATGCCTTAAAAGGCATTGCAGAACAGTTAGAGGCTACATCACACATGGCCTTCCAGAATCGCATGGCATTAGACATGGTCCTTGCAGAAAAAGGTGGAGTATGTAAAATGCTTCCTGACACTAGCACATGTTGTACATACATCCCTGATAACACAGGTCCAAATGGTAAGATCACACTGGCAATCCAGAAATTGGCTAATCTTGGTCAAGAATTAAAAGAAAATTCTGGCACTATAGACTATTGGGAATCATGGTTTGGTTGGATGAATGGTTGGCAGAAAGTGTTATTGTAGATAGGGATGGCTATCTTTATTGTCATAATTTTGTTAGCCTTCCTCTTATGTTGCATTATCCCCTGTATACGCAACTACCTTCAGAAAGCTATGGACAAGGCTTCTCCCACCTTTATCCACCAAGATTTAGACATAGATCTACATGGGAAAAATGATGATTGTAAGACATCCCGTCTTCTGTTGCAGACTGTAACTGGCTCTAAGGAGAGTGTTTTCTGAGCTGAGCTACACTATATCTGAGTACTATGGTCCCTCTCCAAGCTTAGCTACACTATTAGATATTAGAGGCTTGTTAGGTCTTCCCCATGCCACATAGGTCATAGGGTAGGTGTGACGTCAGGTCATGGCAAGCCCGATCGAACGAAGATATGAACCTATGACTTACACACATGCATGCTTTCAACATCCGGAAATAGAAGACACAAAGAATAGTGCTCCGGAAGGACCATAGTTGAGACATATATCCATTATAACAAGATATTTAGTTTTAGACATCCGTTATAAGAATAGGGTGTTATACTTATAATCAGTAAGGTTTACTAATAGCTGTGAGTGTTACGAATATATTATGTCATTTTAGGGGGGACTGTTATGGATAAGGATCAGTACAAAATATATAAATGTATTCGTGCACCTACTTATATATCTTATCTTTGCAGTATTATCGTATAACCAAGTTTTACTAATAAATGCTGAATCATTGGGAGACTCTAAAATGGAGGATTTGACACTCCCCTTTTCTGTAAGATGGAGACAGCACTATTTCCGGTCTGTTAAGGATGACGGGTCTTAACAGACACAGGACACGAGGAGGAGAAGCACCATCTTGTCTTTGTCTTCTATTTCTTACCAATGAGAGTAAGACCCATCCTCTTGTGGGATGGGTCTTGGAGACTCCTTAATGCTTTAATCCAATGTCTGATCATAACTTTGTAGAAGCAGACTTCTCAGAACCAATGAATTACTGAATAAACCTGATGTTTTACTTAATGTAACTCTTTATCTGATTACTAAAAACTATATATATGAGGACTGACTTAATAAAGACAGTACCGAGAAACTTTATACCAGAACTCAGTGTCGGTGTATTATTTCTCTACAGTGTGCACACTATATAAATACTCTTAATTTGGACAGGGACAGATATCTCCTGGTAAATACTTTGATATTTACTCTTACACTCATATATTATGAAAAGGGACACAGACTAAACACACATTTAATCTGCACGAGAAAAGAATAATGTGCCTGTGAATAGGTTAACCTGACACAGTTGGAATAATCATAATTAATAAAAAAAACAACTAATAGTATGAAACCCCTTATTATATTATACTAGGAAATTGCACTCATTGCAAGCCTCTTCTCCCTGTGTACTTGATAGGCCTCGCGCTTCAGCACCTTCAGCACTCATCGCAAGCCCCGCGCTGATCACCTTTGGCGCTGAACGCATGGTTCTCGAGTGCTTTTGGCGCTCATTGCGAGCCTCTCCCCCCCCCTGCATATTAGATTTTTTATTTTTGTTAACATAAGTAAAAAACAAAGAGAAAACCTTTCTGTTATAATTTCTGATTTGTATCCCTTTCATAGCCTATGATTAAATTTATATGTGGCTTCGTTCTCAGTCTGGACCTGCACATGGTGATTATTAGAATCCCCATAGCTGAAATAACAAACAGGTAGACATCAACAGACAGGGGTAAGGAGCAAAGCTCCTTGACATTAACATGTAGAAAACAAAAAGATAATTCTGAGCAAACTTCCAACAGAACTTCTCCGTAAACATTCCTAATTCGATACTTACGTTAATAGGTCTGAGGCAAAAAAGGCAGTTTATTTCAAGACTCATTTACATGTCACTTCCCTGTATTCTTAGCTACAGTGGAAAAACTGTTTACTGAGAAGTTCTGCGGGAAAAGGTTTTTTTTTTTGCCTGTGTAAGACCTGTAAGTGTACTCGGAATGATATTTTCTTTCCTTCCAAGAGGATTTTTAAATCACTTTTCTACCCATCATGACACCTTCAGTGTCTGGACCAAGTGCAAGCCAAAGTCCGAATACTGGGCAGATAGCCATATACACTCTGAAGACTGGAACTGACAGCCAGGTACACAGGAATGCTGGAGTGGTGAGCCAGGAATCGTCTGTACATATAAGCTTCCCTATATAGTCCAGCTGATAATAAGTGTAATCGGCACAGCTAAAAAATGGTATGCTGGCACATAGGCGTCTGGGAACAAGTAGCAGACAACGGGAGGCAGGTAAGAGTGACTGGGGCACACTGGGGATACCTGATGATTTGTCACAGTTAGTATACGTGTGTATGTATCGCATATAGGGTTGTCAGTTTTCAGAACGTTTGAGGTTTTGGTCACGCTTTTGCATCCCTCGAACAGTGAGGGACGCCTGCGAGCCTCACAAAGCAAAGTGAGCCGTCGACGCACACATGACATACGCTGCAATGAGAGCAAAAGGCGCTTATTGCACTGCGCCCCTTTGCAGCAAGTGGGACTAAGGCTGCAATGAGCGCCAAAGGTTTGCATTGTAATGCGAGGCGAGCAGTCGAAATAAAAAAAAAATAATAAGACTCACACACAGCAAAGGGGGAGAGCAAGGAAGCCTGGGAGAGAAGTTACAAACTAATTGGAGCCATATTTTGCGTTTTTCGTCGAACGAAAATCGGCTAAGCGAAGAACAAAATGGCGGATGAAAAACGTAAAGATTCTGTTACGAGAGAGAGAGACACACACACACTACGGACTTAGAAAAAATCCATCGGATTCGCAAACATACGATCTTAACGGACAACCCGCACAAAGCGTCAAACATTAAAAAACACAAAAAGACACAAAAAAATTACATAAAAACCTTATCCACAGCAAGGGGGGACACCCAGGACCTCTGTAACACAGGTTAAACATAGATTTCACTCAAATTTACAAAGTTTAGACACTGGAAAATCGCCTAAGCGAGAGAGAAATGGACGACGAAAACGAGGCTACACAACCCCTAAAGACGCAAAATACCACAAACCAAATACAGCTTTTCCAAAAACCTGTACGACCTAACACATACACCATTAGCAAGGAATCATACAAACCCGCCTACCACATACACATTCACCGCCATTATACAACACTAACTTGCAGAATGCGGAAATACACAGCTACACTAACGGCTTTCCCTCGCGCACGCAGCATATTTACACTACACACTGCACACATTGCTGACACTCAGCTCAACAACAGTGCAAACTTACACTGTATGCTGCAGGAACATCAAAACAGATTGTCAACTCTTCAGCACAACGCTTACTGCATATATTACTTACAAATAGGTAAAGTATATTCATTTATTAATTATTTAAATAGCATACAAAAAGTACATATACACAAATAAAAAAAAAT
>CM050164.1:267118245-267123150 GCA_027410445.1 Discoglossus pictus
TTTCTTATCTGTGTAACTAAGGAACTTGAAAAAACATTTTTACAACTTGGAACATTATAAACAGTAACACAGTGAATTAGTATTTTAACATAATTTAAATTATTAATTTACTTTGCTATTTGTTATTGTGATTTTTGGTACAATCCTATTTTGTGTCTACCATATGTTGCATAGTTGATTTGCTTAATTCGGCCCTTATTCAATTGTGATTTGGGCAATTGAATAGGGCTCTAAATAAGCACATATCATATTTTTTTTAAAGAAGTTTTTAGTTAGTAAAAACCTTGCTTTTGTATAGATGCTTAGGCCCTCATTCAATTGCAATTTGGCCAATTGAATAGGGCTCTAAATAAGCACATTAAACATATATAGTTTATTTCTTTTTTGTACTTGTTATACTTTACTTTGATTGAAGTGGCGAATGACAGAGGGTCCCCTCCTGCCAATCTTAATCCGCCGGTTTTCTTGTAGTGTCTGTTTGAAAAAGAAAGTGAAATGGTTAATTGTATATTTCTTCTTTTTGATTTAGCAAAGCATGGGCTTTTTCAGCATGTAATGTATTTTTCTATCTTACCTCTACTTCTTTCTTGGTGTTGTTTAAAATGGAATGTGGTTCACAATGCACTGTGCAAATTCTTGAGTGACGCTGTTGATGCAGAGTCTGTTTGAATAGTAATAAAAGGGGAAAGGTTGATCTTTAGGTTATATATTGAATTACAATAAATTAATGTCATTTAAATATACTTCTTTAATTACTTTCAATTAACATTACTTTGTTTTTGGGCCTACACACATAAATGTGCGTGTGACATGTCACTATACATGATACACATGTATGTGCGTGTCACATATCACTATACATGAATCATATTTTAATAGTTTTTTTTTGTTTTTTTTCATAATGTCATTTAAATATAGTTGTTTAATTAGTTTGGATTAAGATTAGTTTGTTGCAGGGTCTATACACATAAATGTGCGTGCCACATGTCACTATACATAAATCCCATTTTCATACTTAAACTTTTTTTTTTTGTCTTGTCTTGATAATAAAATGTAATATATTATAGCTTACCTCTCAGTTGTAATTTGCACAATGTAAAGTAGGAAATTAGGAAACAATTCTCTTCTCAAGTAACAGCAGCAGTTAACTATCCAGTCACTCCGTTCATCACCTGAGTAGAAATGTAGAATTTTCTGGAAAGTAGGCAGTCTTTATAAACGTTCAAGTGCCTGAGACCGTTAGAATGCAATACGCATGCGCTATTTGCGTTCCAGCTTACAATTTGCGTTCCATCCGCCATTTTGTGCGTAGTAGTTTTCAAAATGGTGGTTAATATCAGTGTGGTACATTCCGCCTAGTATGTATTTCAGTCTTGCGAGTCACTGTTATATCTGAAGCCTCGTTTTCGTTTTGTTCGCGGCCATTTTTTCTGTCGCTTAGGTGATTTTCGGCAGTTTAAACTCGTTTTTTTGGACTTAAATGGACGTGTAAATTAACTTTTCGAGGTGCCGGATGCCCCCCCCCTTGCTGTAAGTAAGCTTTTTATGTATTCGTTGTGTTTATTTCTTGTGATGTTTGCATGCGCGCCATTGTCGTCCAGTTTTGCGTGTTGGGAAAGGGTAATTTCGCGGCCGTATTTTTTTGCGAGGCGGCCGTAATTTGTTTGCGAGGGACGCAGTTGTTTTTTACGTGTACAACGCAGTATATTTTTTTTTAAGTCGTGCGTATGTGTGTTAACCGCGTGTGAGGCGCCTTTGAGTTTTTTTTTTTTTTTTAAGTCTTGCGTGTGTGTTAACAAAGCCGACGTTGGAGCCTCCACCTCCGCATTTGCGGGGACGTTGGGTTACTCTACCACCGCAAATGCGGCCACTCGTTTTGCGAGGACCCGCATTTGCGGGGAACTGCGTCCCTCGCTTCACCTCGCTTTGCGAGCCCGCAAGCGTTAGCAACAACTCGTATGCTCACAACTATATATGTGATACCAATCATATGGGACTATATTTAACATCAGAAATCAGTGCAAGTGAGATTACTTTAAAAAGGTGGACAATGGGAAACTTCAAACTACAACATTTAGAAAACCTACAGATACTAATAGCTTATTGTAAGCCAATAGTAGCCACCCAAAAGCCCTTATTTCAGGGATACCTGTGGGGCAGTACTTAAGAGTGAAAATAAATTGCTCCAACCCAAATGACTTTGAATCTATCTTGTAGATCTTTGGCTTCTGTCTCAAAGAAAGGGGATATAATAACAAAACCCTTAAAAGAGCATATCAGAGAGCTAAAGTAGTGGATAGAGATTCACTACTGCTAGAAAAAAACAAACAGATGATGTGGTAAGATGTATAGGTACCTACAATGGCAGGTGGCATGAGATCAAAAAGATATTCAATGACCACTGGAAAATTCTTCTGGATGATGAAGATCTCAGACCTTTCCTAGGCAAACAGGCCCAAATTACTAGTAGGCGTTCCACCAATCGGAGAGATATGCTAAAAGTCACTTGGAAGTCAACAAAAACTATACTTGGCTAAATAAAACTAAGGGCTGTTTTAAATGTTTATCTTGCAAAGCATGCAAATATGTAAATACTGCCAAAACATTCCCCTCTAAAGATGGAATCAGTAATTTTAAGATTCAACAACTATACATGTAAGACAGTAGGGGTTATATATCTTATGCTTTGCAAATGTGGTATAAGGTATATAGGTAAAACTTGTAGAGAATTTAGACGCAGAATATTGGAACATATATGTAGTATAACCATGGAATATGATACACCGGTAGCTAACCATGTGAATTTAAAACATAACGGTGATCTTAACAATATTTCCTTTATTGCTATAGATGGGATCAAACAAAATATTAGAAGAGGTAATATTGATAAGGAGCTTTTGAAGAAGGAAGCCCAATGGATTTACACACTTAGAACTAAAAAACCTTGGGGCCTGAATGATGGCTTCACTTTCACACCTTTCATTTAATTATCTCTCTATATATGATCCTGTGGTGTGTACAAGAGATGTACAAGATCAGAATTATAAAAGGATCTAAATAATAGAGGCAAAGATTTTTGCCCATATTACAAATACATAACCAATAGTTCCATACTGTGTCTACCTAATGTCCCCAATGTTTACCTTGGAAACCTTATACTACATATATGAATTTAATTCAATTCTATGTGGCTTCCCTAAATACACACAAGGACATTGTATTTAATAATAAGACTTAATAATTTTTATGCACATGGTAACTAACACAATTGTGTATCCATAACTTTTCTCTCTCTCATACATTTTGACCAGTGAATATTTACCCAGGATAAAACTCAATATATAATATGGGACATCTTGATATATATATTTTTTGATAACATCAATGTGAATATAGAATTATATGTTATCCATAAGGTCATATATATGTTTAAGGCACATGGGCCTTGAGAGATAACATGTACCTAGAATATGGGATATTACACAGATTGATCAATGTATGTTTACATAACTTGATCCAGTTTAGAATAACATTGGAGAGTCTATACAGGCTCTTTTTAGGCCCATTACCCTCATCCATACTGTATATACGAATTTCAGGCAGGTTGTTCTGCCAAAACCTATTACCTTTTTATATATATACATTATACAGAAGGGTATCGTTCTAATCATCCCACCCACTCATTATACATTTTATCATGATTCTATTTGTTGTTTTTAGAACATTCATTTACTTTTTACAGTTGCTATGGCAACTAAAACTCTCTCTCTCTCTGATTCCATTCCGGTAAACCCTGATGAAATCACTGGAAACGTGCGTCGGGTTGCACGCTCTGCCAGTCCGCGCCGCCGCCCTATGACGTCATACGTAGACGCATAGGCGACGCAAGGCTAGCTAGGAGCCTTGGAGCTCAAACAAAACATAGATTTACCTCTAGTCTCTCTAGCAGATTGTTTCTGGCGTTTGTGATAATCGTTTACAGTAGATAGCTTTATATTAATTCAACTGGTCAATGATAAACGAAATTAGGCACAGAGGCTCAGCTTTATAAGTGGTTATAACAGTATAACCCTATATGAAAGTGTATTACACATTGCTATTAATTCTTTTGTGGGATCCTCGTACTGCTACTATATGCACGGGCACTTTATACTATTAGCACCTACAGAATTCTTTACCTCTCAAAGATTTATTATTATTAAAACACGTAGCACTTTATGATCCAATGATATTTAATGACTTTTATGGTCATTCACCATTATTTATCTTATACACTGGTCACTTTATATTTAATCATTTATTTCACTCATTTTGAGGAGATATAGAATAAGAAGATCCTACAATACGAATTTTGATTATTGTTTCTTCATAATAGGGTCTCCTCCATCCACTTCCCAAAACTTTGTAAGAGAATCAAGTTTTTAAGTATTTTATATGATAATAAACGTTAAGTTTTAACTTTTGAGTTTTTCTATATTGCTCATTTGGCCTCGGGTGTGCACTATAACTTTTTAAAGGATATCCTTTGTCTCTCTAAGCCTTCTGTTCATAATTCGTATCCTTAGTAGCACCCCTTTTTTGTAACCCAGCTCCTTATTCACACCTTGAGCCACCTTGTTTTGTTATTTTTGTATATATACATACATATATATACATATATATATATATACACATATATATACATATATATATATATACATATATATACACATATATGACCCTCTGTCACGGGCCGCCAAGTGCGTATGTAATTGGCTGAGAGTCCCAATACATACGCACTGGGCGTCCCGCGTTGGGACTCTCAGCCAATTACATACGCACTTGGCGTCCCGCGTTGGGACTCTCAACCAATTACATACGCACTTGGCGTCCCGCGTTGGGACTCTCAGCCAATTACATACGCAC
>CM050164.1:267123173-267125673 GCA_027410445.1 Discoglossus pictus
GGAACCAGCCGCCACCGGGCTCATTCAGGGGGACACTGCAGGCTTGCAGGGTATGTGCTGCCCAAAGGCCTCAATCTGGAGTTCTCTCCGTGTGGGGAATCAAAATGGCCGCCACCCGGTCTCCCCAGGTCTATGCCAAGCCACTACCTGTTAGGGCCCCCTGTTTAGACCTCTCCACGCTGCCCAGTCGGATCTCCACTGCGCCGGGCCTCTCTCCGGCGGTCTCTTTGAGTGCCTCACAGCAGGGGGAGCAGCTAGCTGCGTTAGGGGACGCTTCTCCCCATCTGCCTCCGTGTGGTGCCGCTGTGCTTCCCGTCTTGGGCTTGAAAATAGTATCAGGGGTTCTGGGTCGACCCCTCTGCTTCCTCAGCCACTTTGGGTCCGGTTTTGGGATACCCAGGGCGTTTAATAAGCCCAATTGTGCAGTTTTGCGTTGGAGCTCTGGACTCCACTATCCTATTTCTAACACAGATACAGTTTTGCAATGTTAGTCAATTACAGCACCACATGCACTTATTACATCCATGATATAAATGTTAAGCAAATTTTTAGTACCTTCTAACCACACATATAATAACAGATAAACCCCAAATAGTCCAGTGGGCCCTTCTGTTCATAACACTTTGCATCTATGACATTTATAGAGTCCTTTGGTTCTCTGCAGCCACGTTTGCTTTTTTGATTGTCTTTCAAAAAGACTACGCGTGAGTGTCTGTCTGATGGATCGACCCTTTTCTATATGTAACGCTTGCCATAGGTGTAATATATTCTTTAAGTATTGGGTCTTCTGATAGTAGATGCCAGTGTTTTTGTAAAATACGTTTAATTTCTAGGTTGTTGTAACCATATGTCATGATGCATATTGTTTTGTTATGGTCAACCTTTTCTTTTTCCTTATAAAGTAGGTCTGATCTCGAAGTTTGTATAGCTCTTTTATAGGCCAATTTGAGAGCCCTATTAGGGTACCCTCGTTCCTTAAACCTGGTACATAGATCATTAGCTTGTCTTTTGAAGTCTTCCTCATTGCTACAGTTGCGCCTTATGCGCAAATACTGTCCAATTGGGATGCTTCTTTTTTGCATACTTTGGTGGTCGCTTTTCCAATTTAACAGCATATTGGTGGCTGTCTTCTTGCGATGTACTTGTGTGCTAATTGCCCCTTCTTCATCTTTATTTATGAGGAGATCCAGAAATTCCACTGATTTAGAGTTGGAAGACCTGAATAAAAATAATAAATATAAGCACAAATATCCACATAATCTCCCCAAGGAGGAATGGGAAGCCCTTAACGATCTAGAAAGAAGTAATTTAGAGATCAAATCGGCAGACAAGGGAGGAAATATTGTCCTTATGGACAAAACAGAGTAACAAGATATGTGCTTAAAAATTCTAAATGATTTCAATACATATGAGGTACTGTTGAAAAATCCCACTGTAGAATATCGCAGTGAGTTAAGATCAATCCTAACACAGGCAAAAGACAGAGATCTCATCACAGGAAAAAACCTGCATTTTTTACTTCCATGCTATCCAGTGGCAGCAACATTCTATGCACTGCCGAAAATACATAAACGAATACGACCAATCCCTGGGAGACCAATAATCTCTGGAAATGGGAATTTAACAGAACGGATAAGCAGGCTCATTGATGAAAATCTAAAAGATCTTGTCTCATCATTACCATCATTTGTAAAAGATACATCTGATGTTCTAAGACGACTAGACAATATCAATATTCCAACTACGGCATTCCTTGCAAGTATTGATGTAGAACAGCTTTATAGCAGTATACCGCATTATTTAGGATTAAAAGCTGTGAGATATTTCCTGGATATGAAAGGCATAAATCAAAGAATCTGGAATGATTTCCTACTAACACTGTTAGAATTTGTCCTAACAAGGAATTTCTTTCTTTTCAATGGAAAATGGTATCAGCAGGTTAGGGGCACAGCAATGGGAACAGCTTGTGCCCCTAACTATGCAAATTTGTTCCTTGGCTACTGGGAGGAAACTATTGTTTTCACAAAAAAATATGAGTCCTTCACAAAAGATATTCTTTTATGGCAAAGATTCATTGATGATATATTGATTATCTGGACTGGTTCTAAAAAAGATTTTGAAAAATTCATAATGGATCTAAATCAAAATGAGATGAATTTGAAATTTACCTATGTCACGAGTGAGCAATCATTGGAATTCTTAGATCTCCATATCAGTAAAGACAAAAAAGGTGACCTACATACAAAGGTATTCAGAAAAAATACTGCAACAAACTCCCTATTAAGTTGGGACAGTGAGCACCCAACACCGCTCAAAAGAGGAATCCCTATAGGGCAATACATTCGCCTTAGAAGGAACTGCGATACCATAGAAGACTTTAAAGAACAAGCCAAAGAATTAAAACAACGATTCAGAAACCGAGGATACCCAAACAGAATTTTGAAACTGGCATATAAGAATGCCTTGAGAAAACAAAGATCAGACCTACTATATAATAACA